>JAJOOS010003225.1:0-49244 GCA_029582725.1 Solanum chiquidenum | reverse complement strand
GCTCATGGTTCCCACAACCCTAGTTATGAAAGTTAGCTACTCATTATCTCAAGAACACAATCAAAATTTATTAAAATAAATATGTTTGTGTTAATCATAAAAAGTTAAGAACAATAGCTAAACTATCTTTTATAAATCACAAATACAAATAAATAATAAAGGAGAAGAAAGAATAAACCACAATTCTCCGGCCTCCACGGCGGCTCTTCCAAAGTTCCTAAGCTAGAAGAAAATTTATATTGTGTCTTGTATCTTGATTCTTGGCTCCCCTCAAAAATAACTTTTCATTCCCTATTTATAGATATAGAAACCATAAATAAAATAATTGAGTCCAAATTAAATTAGGAATCCAAAACCAAAAGGAATGGGATTCCTTTTATTTTTTCCGCCGCGTGAATCATGGTGCTGCCGCCTCAACATGTTTCTTCAATATTCACTTGCTGCCACGTGGCAGCAGCAACCATCAAAATTAAAATTCCTCAATTGCAGTCGTCATTCCCATATATATATATAAATATATTATTTTATTCAATTTAATCCATTAAGTTGTCTGCTTGATTTCCTTCTTCAACCTTCCATCTTTAATTTTAGTTTAGCTCCAAACTTCCTCATTTTCCACAATTTTAACCCTACAAATAAAGTACACAATTTAGGACAATCCATAAAATTTATTCTCAAAATGGACAAATATAAATAATAAATATGAGGCAAATAATGATTAAAAATATATATTTTGACCTCACATCACTTGCCGGGGTATGAAACTCCTCCACAAAGTGGATCCACTAAGATATGCTGAAAATCAATAAGGAATGATCTGAAAAGTATGACCCATTCTACCCACGTTGGCTACATAGTTTATGAAGACTTTGAGTTATCTGAACTCGTCTCCATATCGGTGCTCAACACTACTCCCAAAATATAACTTAGCTAATATGTTTAAAAATATTTCCTCATCCTCAATCTTTGAGATCATTACTCAAAGGTTCTCTTAAAAGATATTATACTTAAAAACTCCTCATGAACTCATTTAAAAATCGAGGTATCCCTAATTTTAATTGTAAACACATTTACTCATGGGAATACTTAGTTTCCATGTATTCACTTTGAAAAAATTAAACTCAACTCTCCTCATCCTTAAACTCAAGTACTCAAGTCTTAAACAAGTTTTAAAACATTGTAAAAGACTTCTCAAAATGATTCGAAAGAACTCTCAAGACTTTGCTCTTAACTCTACCTTGAATTTGAATTACGAATTCAAGGGTTGGGATTCATGTTATAAATGAATTCTCAATGTTTAGATGTAGTTTAGAGTAGTTATAATCAATACATAGTAAAGGTACACTTTAAAAGAACTTAGAGGAGGAAACGATAAAAAAAAGGTAGGGACCTGTAACCCTGGTGCACTGCTGGGGTGGGGTGCCAATCCCTGAACTTAAGAGGCTGTCTTTTGGCGGACTGTTGGGGTGCTACCCCAGCCCATCTTTCGCATCTGGGGCGCGCTACCCCAACCCTCCCCCAGAACATTCCAACGAAGTTTTCTTCTGTTTTTCTGAGCCTAATTTGTCTAGAATTGATTGTTTTCCTCAAATTTTCCTTATATTCAATTACCCAATAAAAGTACATGAGAATCTACTCAAAAACAACTCTCAACTCAATAAATTTATCTCAAG
Organism: Solanum chiquidenum; assembly: GCA_029582725.1. NCBI lineage: Eukaryota > Viridiplantae > Streptophyta > Magnoliopsida > Solanales > Solanaceae > Solanum > Solanum chiquidenum. Next base: position 47,571 of record JAJOOS010003225.1, on the reverse strand, counting down.
AACTCATCAAACTCATCCTAATTCAAGAACGAAAGAAACACTTTAAGAACACTCATCAAGAACATTAACTTTCTCAATATTTATGGATAGATTCGCAAAAGAATGTATGGGTGAACGAACTCAACACTATGAAAACTTACATGCTTCGATTTGGTGAAACAAATCCTCGATTCGTAAGAGATATTGTTTGTTCTTCCTTTTCTCCTCTTTCCTTCTTCTTGAACTCCTCTCAAAACCCTAAGTGTAATTTAGGATTTTCAAAACTGACCCAAATCAGTTTTGACCCCTAAAATAATACTAAAAATGTTTTAAATTGATGGGGTAAGGAAAAGACCAAAATACCCCTCACTAATTCAAGTAGCTTTCCTTAATTGGAAAGGCTGACTTTAAATGGTCATATCTCCCTCATTCAAACTAGAAATTTAACAAACTCGGTGGCGTTGGAAAGAATATTCCAATACTTTTCATTTGATATCTTATGGGCCACGTAACTGTAACACCCCATAACTAGAATCAACTAGAAAGAAGTTAGAAAGTGGAAATAGTCATTTTTGAAAAGAATATAAAAATCTGGAAAGTTCGTTAAGTATGTAAAGTTGGATTTTTGGTCAACTTCAAACGACCATAACTCCTACTTCATGATGAGTTAGGTGTGTTTTCAGATATCATAGAAAAGATCTTGGAATAATATTTCCAACGCCACTGACTTTGCATGATTCTGAGTTTGTATGAGTGAGATATGCCCATTTGAAGTTGGGATGTTCAAATAAGGAAAGTCTAAAACCGGATTTTGGAATGGTATTTTAGTCTTTTCCCTACCTAATTATTTTGATTCATTTTTAGGAGTTTAATTGAGGTAAAATAAAATTTTAGTCAGTTTAGAAAAGTTGAAGTTCACACTAGGGCTTGGAGAAAAGAGAAAAGACGAGAAAGGAGAAGAAAGATCAAGATTTCGTCGTCTTCGTATGGAATTGAATGCGGGTTTAATCAAGGATTTGATCCTACAAGGTATGTGACACTTTCATAACATTGGGTTCGCTCAACCACGTGCCAAGCATGTTTAATTCAGTGTAAATTTATTCTAAAGGATTGGAAGTTCGAATGCTCTTGATGGGTGTTCTTGAATTACTTTTGTTCTTGAATGTCGGTTGAGAATTGAGAAGTTTCTTGAGATTAGAGTGTTGATTCCTTGAGTTGTTTGAGTTAGATCTTTGTATATATGTTTTGGGTATCTGATTCTAAAGAGCATTTGAGAAAAAGGATCGAGTTTAGTCGAATTTAGATCAGAAAATGAGAAGAGAAATTCATCAGATCACTCCTAGGGAGAGTCTTGCGTGGCGTGCCCCATCTGCGCCTGAGAGGTTTGGGCGGCGCGCCTGCAGTGTGCCAGAAACGAGCCCCAGTAACTTGGGGCTGGCGCGGCACGCCAGGGATGCACCCAAATCATCGTTTACGACCCTTTTTTCGTCATTTATCCCGTCCAAGTCCTTGTAAAGTGTACTAATACTTCCTAGTTGATTTCAATACTCTAAGGTACATATAAACATCATGAAATCATCCATAAACATGGGATCATAAACCTTGAATCCATAATTCAATTCAAGGAAAGTTAAGAGTCAAGTTTAGAAATCAAGAATCAAGTCAAGAGAAGTTCATAAAGTTTTTCAAAAGTCTTTTAGAAACGTTTTAACTTTGTTTTAAGACTTGAGTTTTAAGTTAAGCAAAGAGTAAATAGTTCAGTTCATTTCTTCGAAGATTATACGGGAACTAAGTATTCCTAAGAGTTTGAAATATTTTCACATTTGAACAAGAAATGGAAACACCGATCTCCAAGAGAGCTTTTAAGCTAAGCTTTGAGTAATTATCTCAATCAAAGAAATAGTTTTGTTTTTACAAACACATGTAATAACTCAAGTCTCCATAAACCATGTAGCCATCATGGGTAGTAAAGGATCATACTTTTTAGATGATTCCTTATGTGATTTTTAGTATAGACTAGTGGATCCACGTAGCTAAGTCATCCTATATGACAGAAAAGTATAGGACAGTTCTGGCAGCATGGGCAAGACGTTGTATCAGCACTTAGGCTTATAGTGGTGGTTGTCGGTTAGAAAAACTCCCACAGAAACTATATTACTTTATTATATGAGTAAGTTGAGTTGTTATCACAATTGTTTAACAAACTGAGTTGCTTTCTATTGTTTTAAAAGATTTCTATATACTGCATGTGTATTGTTGCTTTATACTGATTTAAGTTATTCATGAGTTGAGTAAAGCCAAGGTAAGTTTTCCTTTCAGATTCTTTTCGAGCATTTGTTATGTTTAGCATTCCAACATGCATACTCATACATTCAATGTACTGATGTCAGTTGGCCTGCATCGTCTTATGATGCAGATGCAGGTAACCAGGATCAACATCCAGCACCTCGTTTATCAGGTTGAGCACTCAGAATCAGTTGGTCAGCCTCATTGCTTTCTGGAGGGTCTTTTTTCATAATTGTTTAGCTTTTTAGTTGTTAGGATGATCGGGGGTCCTGTACCGACATCCCTCTTTGTTTTTGAGGCTTCATAGATAGTTAGCAGTCAGTTGTCTTTACATTATTATTTCATATGTTAAGATTTGAGTTGCCATTTTGGCCAAGTTGAATGTTTGACCTTTAAACGTTCTAAGTATTTTATTAAACAGTTGAGTAGAGATGCATTGAATCCTTGTTTTATGCTTTTAAGTGTTCCGATGAGTATGTAAGTCAGACTAGGGGTTCGCTTGGGACTAGAAATGGTTCTCGAGTGCCAGCCCTGTCCGGGTGTAGGCTCGGGCTGTAATAAACTTGGTATCAGAGAACAGAGTTCAAGAGTCCTAAGGAGTCTATGAATCTGTGTCTATCGAGTAGTTATCGGTGTGAAGTGCGCCACATCTATAATTAGGCGGCTGCGACACTTAGGAAATCATCTCATTTCTTTCATAATCATTTCGTGCGTTAGAGTTTGATCTCTAAAAAGTCCCTTTCTAATTCATTCTTGAGCAGTTTTTTTTGTTAATCATGCCTCCATGAAGATCTGTCAGAGGTCATCCTACTAGGTGTAATGTTGAGGAGCAAGGGGCACCCAATGCACCTGAAGTGAAACCCCAAGGAAAAGTCACTAATGCTGAGTTCAGGGAAGCAATAAGGATGCTAAGTCAAGTTGCGACTAACTAGGTCGGGCAACAAAGAGGGGCTCGACAAGAAGAGGCAGACACTTCGAGGATTCATGAGTTATTGATGATGAACCCTCAAAGTTTCACTGGTTCAAGCACTACTGAGGACCCATAAAACTTTATTAAGGAGCTACAAAAGTTATTTGATGTTATGCACGTTGCCGATACTGAGCGAGTTGAACTAGTTGCATATCAATTGAAGAATGTTTCTAGGACTTGGTTTGACCAGTGGAAGAAGGGTAGAGTTGAGGGAGCACCACCTGCGAGTTGGGCATGTTTTGAGGAGGCTTTCTTGGGGTGTTTCTTTCCCCAATAACTAAAAGAGGCTAAGGTACGAGAGTTCTTTACCCTTAAGAAACAGTCACTAAGTGTTCATGAGTATGGGTTGAACTTCACCCAACTGTCCCGTTATGCTCCAGAGATGCTTATGGATATGAGGAGTAGAATGAGTATGTTTGTCGCTGGGTTGTCCCATCTATCAAGCACAGAGGGAAGGGAAGAAATTCTAATTGGGGACATGGATATATCGAGGTTAATGGTATATGTGCAGCACGTTGAGGAAGAGAAGCTGAGGGATATGGAGGAGTTTAGAAACAAGAAGGCTAAGACAGGGAATGAGTCTGGGCAGCAGAAAAGCAATGTGAACCGTTCGTCCTTTCAGCAAAAGCAAAAGGGGCATGCTCCATCATCTTCTAGTGCACCTGCACCCAGAAATAAAAGTGAGTATAATAGACAGAATTCCCAGCACTTTAGAGTTAGACCTGTACAATATCAGGGTAGTGTGGCACAATGAGGTAACTGGGATCCTGCATGTGCTAAGTGTGGTAGAACCCACCCAGGTAAGTGTCATGATGGCTCCACAGGTTTCTTCAAGTGTGGGCAAGAGGGTCACTTCATAAAATAGTTCCCTAAGAACTGGCATGGTAGTGGAAATCAGGGTAATGGGGCCCAATCTTCATCAGTTGCTCCACCAGACAAGGTTGCAACTAGAGGAGCTACTTCTGGTACTGGTGGAGGAGCAAACCGTCTTTCTGTAATCACTGGTATGATCAAAGTCTTTACTCTTAATGTTTATGCTTTGCTAGACCCAGGGGAAAGTTTATCTTTTGTAACCCCTTATGTTGCAAATAGTTTTGATGTTCTTCCTAAGAAACTTTGTGAACCCTTTTTGTTTTTCTACACATGTTGGGGAGTCTATCCTATATGAGCGAGTTTATCGTGATTTTGTTATTTCCATCAATCACAAAGACACCATGGCTAATTTAATTGAGTTAGACATGGTATATTTTGATGTCATTCTAGGTATGGACTGACTTCATGCCTGTTATGCCTCCATTGATTATAGAACTCGAGTCGTTAGGTTCCAAATTCCTAATGAGCCAGGCTTAGAGTGGAAAAGTAGTTCAGCAGTGCCTAAGGGTCGTTTTTTCGTACCTTAAGGCAAGAAAGTTAGTTTCCAAGGGGTGTGTCTATCACTTAGTCCGAGTTAATGACTCTAGTGTTGAGATACCTCATATTCAGTCAGTTTCAGTAGTAAAAGAGTTTCCGGAAGTCTTTCCAGATGATCTACCCAGAGTCCCTCCTGAGAGAGAGATAGAGTTCAGTATAGATGTTCTTCCAGATACTCGTCCTATATCTATTCCGCCATATAGAATGGCACCAGCAGAGTTGAAAGAGCTTAAAGAACAGTTGAAAGATCTCCTAGATAAAGGTTTCATTCGACCAAGTGTCTTACCTTGGGGCGGTCTGGTCTTGTTTGTGAGGAAGAAGGATGGTTCCCTTAAGATGTGTATAGATTACCGTCAGTTGAACAAGGTTACCATCAAGAATAAGTATCCTTTTCCAAGGATTGATGATATTATCGATCAATTTCAGGGTGCCACCTTTTTCTCTAAGATAGACCTCAGATCTGGCTACCATCAGTTAAGAGTAAGGGAATGTGATATTCCAAAGACAGCCTTCAGAACCCGTTATGGTCATTATGAGTTTCTGGTCATGTCCTTTGGTTTGACCAATGCACCTGCAGCATTCATGGACCTTATGAATAGGGTATTCAAACCTTATTTAGATATGTTTGTTATTGTCTTCATTGATGACATACTAATCTATTCGAGGAATGAAGAAGATCATGCTAGGCATCTCAGAATAGTTCTCCAGACTTTAAAAGATAGAGAGTTGTATGCCAAGTTCTCTAAGTGTGAGTTTTGGCTTGAGTCTATGACATTCTTAGGCCACAGTGTGTCTGGAGAGGGAATTAAAGTTAATACTCAGAAAATAGAGGCAGTGCAGAATTGGCCTAGACCCACATCTCCAACTGATATTAGGAGTTTCTTGGGTTTGGATGGCTATTATAAAAGGTTCGTAGAGGGGTTCTCATCCATTTCATCTCCTTTGACCAAGTTAACTCAGAAGACAGTGAAGTTTCAATGGTCTAAATCTTGTGAGACAAGCTTTCAGGAATTGAAAAAGAGGTTAAGTACTGCCCAGTGTTGAACTTACCAGATGGTACTCAAGGTTTTATGGTATATTGTGATGCATCTAGAGTTGGTTTGGGTTGCGTATTAATGCAGAATGGCAAGGTTATAGCTTATGCCTCCAGACAGTTGAAAATTCATGAGAAGAATTACCCAACCCATGACTTAGAGTTGGTTGTTGTAGTATTTGGTTTGATGATATGACGGCATTATTTATATGGTGTTTATGTAGATGTATTCACTGATCACAAGAGTCTTCAGTATGTGTTTACTCAGAAAGAGCTTATCTCAGACAAAGGAGTTGGTTAGAATTACTCAAGAAATATGACATGAGTATTCTTTATCACCCAGGTAAGGCTAATTTTGTTGCTGATGCTTTAAGCAGGTTGTCTATGGGTAGTACCGCCCATATTGAGGAAGAAAAGAGAGAGTTAGCGAAAGATGTGCATAGACTTGCATGCTTGGGAGTCCGACTAATGGATTCTATAGAAGGAGGGGTAGTGGTGATGAATGGGGCTAAATCATCATTAGTGTCAGAAGTAAAAGAAAAGAAAGACCAAGATCCCATTTTTCTTGAATTGAAGGCAAATGTTCATAAGGAAAAGGTAATGGCTTTCTAACAAGGAGGAGATGGTGTGATGAGGTATCAAGGTAGGATGTGTATGCCAAGGGTGGATGAACTCCAAGAGAGGATCATGGAAGAAGCTCATAGCTCCAGATATTCCATCCATCTGGATTCCATAAAGATTTATCGTGATTTGAGAGAAGTTTATTGGTGGAGTAGCACGAAGAAGGGCATTGTAGAGTTTTTGCTAAGTGTCCGAATTGCCAACAAGTTAAGGTAGAGCATCAAAGGACTAGTGGTATGGCTCAGAATATAGAGATTCCAGAATGGAAGTGGGAGATGATCAATATGGACTTCATCACAGGTTTGCCAAAGTCTCGCAGGAAGCATGATTTGATTTGGGTGATTGTTGATAGAATGACAAAATCAACCCACTTTTAACCGATAAAGACTACCCATTCAGCAGAAGATTATGCTAAGTTGTATCTTCAAGAGGTGGTAAGAATTTGTGGGGTTATGGTCTCCATTATTTTAGACAGAGGTGCACAATTTACTACACAGTTCTGGAAATCTTTTCAGAAAGGCTTGGGTTCAAAGGTGAACTTAAGTACTGATTTTCATCCTCAGACAGATGGTCAAGCAAAGCGCACTATTAAGACTTTAGAGGAAATGTTGAGGGCCTGTGTGATTGATTTCAAAAGGAATTGGGATAATCACCTACCTCTTATTGAATTTGCTTACAATAATAGTTACCACTCGAGCATCCAAATGGCTCCTTATGAAGCTCTTTATGGGAGAAGGTGTGAATCTCCTATTGGATGGGTTGAAGTTGGTGAAGCTAGGTTGATAGGACCAGACCTAGTTCATCAAGCTATGGAGAAGGTGAAGGTTATTCAGGAGAGGTTGAAAATAGCGCAGAGTCGCTAGAAATCCTACACTTATGTTAGAAGAAGGGAGTTAGAGTTTGAAGTAGATGATTGGGTATACTTGAAAGTTTTACCCATGAAGGGTGTTATGAGATTTGGTAAGAAGGGGAAGCTTAGTCTCCGGTACATTGGCCCTTACAGAATATCAAAAAGGGTTGGTAATGTAGCTTATGAGTTGGAGCTACCACAAGAGTTAGCAGGGTTCATCTAGTTTTTCACATCTCCGTGTTGAAGAAGTATATGGGTGATCCTTTATTGATCATACCAACATAAGATATTGGGAAAAAGGATTGCTTATCTTACGAGGAGATTCAAGTTCAGATTCTAGATCGCCAAGTTCGCAAGTTGAGAACAAAAGAGGTAGCATCAGTCAAAATCCTTTGGAGGAATCAGTTTGTTGAGGAAGCTACTTGGGAAGCTAAGGAGGATATGAATTAGATATATCCACATCTCTTTGAGCCCGAAAATATTCCATACCAAGGTACTAATTCTCTTCTTAGTACTTTTTCATTTATAAATTAACATGTTATAATTGTATTGCTTGTTGGGTGTTGAGTTGAATGTTACATGTTACACCCTTAGCCTACTAAGGGAAAGCTCATTCGAGGATGAATGTTCCTAAGGGGGATATATTTTAACACCCCATAACTAGAAAGAACAAGAAAGAAGTTAGAAAGTGGAAATAGTCATTTTTGGAAAGTATAAAAATCAGGAAACTTTGTTAAGTATGTAAAGTTGGATTTTTAGTCAACTTAAAATGACCATAACTCCTAGCTCAGGATGAGTTAGGTAAGTTTCCAGATATCGTATAAAGATCTTAGAATAATCTTTCCAACGCCGATGAGTTTGCGCGATTTCGAGTTCGTATGAGTGAGATATTCCCATTTGAAGTTGGGCTGTTCAAATAAGAAAAGTCTAAAACCGGATTTTGGAAGGGTATTTTAGTCTTTTCCTAACCTAATTATTTTAATTTGTTTTTAGGAGTTTAATTGGGGTAAAATCATATTTTAGTCAGCTTAGAAAAGTTGAAGTTCACGCTAGGTCTTGGAGAAAAGAGAAAAGAGGAGAGAGGAGAAGAAAGATCAAGATTTCGTCGTCTTCGTAAGGAATTGATTGACGGTTTCATCAAGGATTTGATCCTACAAGGTATGTGAGACTTTCATAACGTTGGGTTCGGTCACCCACGTGCCAAGCATGTTTAATTCAGCGTAAATTTGTTCTGAAGGATTGGAAGTTCGAATGCTCTTGATGGGTGTTCTTGAATTGCTTTTGTTCTTGAATGTCGGTTGAGAATTGAGAAGTTTCTTGAGATTAGAGTGCCAATTCCTTGAGTTGTTTAAGTTAGATCTTTGTGTATATGTTCTGGGTATCTGATTCTAAAGAGTATTTGAGAAAAGGGATCGAGTTTAGTCGAACTTAGATCAGAAAATGAGAAGAGAAATTCGTTAGATTGCACCTGGGGATGGTCTGGCGCGGTGCGCCCCATCTTTGCCAGAGAGGCTGGGGCGACGCACCTGCAGTGCACCAGAAATGAGCCCCACTAAGTTGGGGATGGCGCGGCGTGCCAGGGATGCACCCGGATCATCGTTTTCCACTCGTGTTTCGTCATTTAACCCGGCCAAGTCCTTTTAAAGTGTACTAATACTTCCTAGTTGATTCCAATACTCTAAGGTACATCTAAACATCATGAAATCATCCATAAACATGAGATCATGAACCTTTAATCCATAATCCAATTCAAGGAAAGTTAAGAGTCAAGTTTAGAAGTCAAGAATCAAGTCAAGAGAAGTATATAGAGTTTTTCAAAAGTCTTTTACAAACGTTTTAACTTTGTTTTAAGACTTAAGTTTTAAGTTAAGCAAAGAGTAAAGAGTTCAGTTCATTTCTTCAAAGATTATACGGGAACTAAGTATTCCCAAGAGTTTGAAATGTTTTCACATTTGAACAAGAAAGGAAAATACCGACAGTTTTTAAGCTAAGCTTTGAGTAATTATCTCAAATCAAAGAAAGAGTTTTGTTTTTACAAACACATGAGCTAAATACATTTTGGGAGTAGTATTAAGCACCAATATGGGTACGCGAGTTCATAATAACTCAATTTTCCATAAACCATGTAGCCATCATAGGCAGTAATGGATCATACTTTTTAGATGATTCATTAAGTGATTTTTAACATAGACTAGTGGGTACACTTAGTTAAGGCATCCTATATGATGGCAAAGTATAGGACAGTTCTGGCAGCATGGGCTAGATGATGTATCACCATTTAGGCTTATAGTGGTGCTTGTCGGTTAGAGAAACTCCCACAGAAACTATATTACTTTATTATTTGAGTAAGTTGAGTTGTTATCACATTTCTTTAACAAACTGAGTTGTTTTCTATTGTTTTAAAAACTTTCTATATACTGCATGTGTATTGTTGCTTTATATTCAGTTGAGTTATTCATGAGTTGAGTAAAGCCAAGGTAAGTGTTCCTTTCAGATTCTTTTCGAGCCTTTGTTATTTTTAGCATTCCAACTCGCATACTCGTACATTCAATGTATTGATGTCAGTTGGCCTGCATCGTCTTATGATGCAGATGCAGGTAACCAGGATCAACATCCAGCACCTCGTTTATCAGGTTGAGCACTCAGAGTCAGTTGGTCAGCCTCATTGCTTTCTGGAGGGTCTTTTTTCATAATTGTTTAGCTTTTTCCGTTGTTAGGATGATCGGGGGTCCTGTCCCGACATCCCTCTTTGTTTTAAAGGCTTCATAGGCAATTAGCAGTAAGTTGTCTTTACATTATTATTTCATAAGTTAGACTTGATTTTCCATTTTGGCAAGTTGAATGTTTGACTTTTAAACGTTCTAAGTATTTTATTAAATAGTTGAGTCGAGATGCATTGAATACCTGTATTTATGCTTTTAAGTCTTCCGCTGAGTAAGTAAGCCAGGCCAAGGGTTCGCTTGGGACCAGAAATGGTTCTCGAGTGCCATCCACATCCAGGGTGTAGTCTCGGGGTGTGACAGTAACTCATCTTGTACCGAAAGTTATGGCCATTTGAAGTTGACCCCAAACTCACAACTCGAGCATAACTTGCAAAATTTCAAATTTGTCTATTTCCAATTTAGTCTTTATAAATTAAGCTCTTTGTAAGGCGGGATGTTACAAACATGTAATTATTTTAGGTTTTCTGACCCATTTATGTAGTTTTCCCTATTTTTGGAAATAAATAAGAAAAAGCTTTAGAAAGTCATAAAAACGGTACTACATAAATCTGTTAGAATAAAAAACTTAATATGCTTGAGTGCATTTCCCCATACATTTCTAAATCTTCATCATATTTGTGTTCTTCGTTTGTTACTAAATCGACACATTAACTCACCTCTCTCCAAATGTGTTAGATAGTGTCAAATGTGAAATTATTAAATTTCTATTATGCCAAATGCTCAAAATTCAAGAAATGTGAAATTATACACTAATTTATAATGATTAAAGGGTCGAAAACTACATTCTACAATATATCAACACATTTTTTTAATGAGTTTAGCTAGTAAATAAATGGTTCAATGGTCAAACAAATTTTGGATGGATTTGACTAATCATATTTTCATTAATTAGTTTTTATTTTCGAGGTGAATTTTTTGTAGAATTTAAGTAGTATTTGATAGTAAAAACTTGACATTTGATACTAGTTTTTGTCTTTTAGAGACTATGTATTACAATCATTGATGAATGGGGATTTCGTCACCCTATCTTTGATACCAGTCTTAGAAGTGAAAGTAAATTTATTCTAAATTCAAAATCTATAGTTGATGATAGAGATAGTTGATACTTGTCACATTCTTAGAAAATGATAAGTTTCATTTAAGTAGGTGTTTTTCCCCTCATTTTCTATTCAATATCTGATTTAAAACTGAATGCAAATTATTTTCTAAACTCGAGATCTTTAATTGACGGCACAAATAATTACTATCCATCATGAGTACATGTTTTTCTTATTCTATATTTGGTATCCCCTTTAAAGAAAGCACAGTTTTCAAATTATAGAGCTCATGTTTAAAATTATCACAGTGTTACACACCAATGATTAGAAGAATAAACCTACAATATTACAAAGAAAAAAAATATTGGGTAAATTTATTATAAACAAAAAGTAGGATAAATGGTAGAATAATATTATTTAATGATTAGAACAAAACAAGATAACAACACATTCATACCAACTCACTGGTTATGTAAGAGAATTTTTTTGTCATTCTATGATAACGAATTTGAAAATAAAATAACATTCACATAACAAAAAAATTGTAGATTAAAATATCAAATTTTAGCAAAATATAGTGATGCTTTACCAGAAGGCCTCTTACGAAAGAAATAATACCAAAAATCAAGAAACTAGACATGTTTGTACACTGGTTTTTCTCTATCTTTCAGCATTTGTTGAAATGGACCAATGACACTATCAAGGCTAGGATTCAAAAGTACCGGTACATATATTCGATCCTAGCTTAAATCAACTGCTACACAATGCTCGATACTCTTGTATCGATCATTTCTATTGTTCTGCAACGAGTCACCTATGTTCACCACTAAATCATCTTTTATTGGATTTGTGTGTCCAATTATGTCCTTTAGTCCCTCAGACATATAGGCCTTCCATGTTGTCCTAGAAGAGTAGAGTGATGCAAGACACGTCGCAATGTCGGCGAGCCCCAATGGTGATACTTGGATTTGGGCATGGTGGATAGTTGTTTATGTTGATCGCCATAGTTCCCATCATGAAAGGTTCTAGAGATTCATCGATTTCATTGACATTGAGACCCTTCAATAGCACCTCCAACAATTTTTTAGCAAGTAGTTTAGCCCACTTTTGATACTCCAAGACTTGGTTCCTATAAAAAAGTGACAAAGTTAGGAATTTCATTAAAAGTGTACGAAATTTAATGGCAAGGTAATTTAATGTCAAAGTCAACAATTTCACTAAGAGTGTTTTGATAGTCCATCAGAAACAACATTTTTATCCACCAAAGGTAGAAATAATATATGCATACACCCTATCCTCTCCATACACTAGTTGTGGAATTATACAAGATACAATATTGTAAAAAGGATAAAAAAAAATCCTACATATGCAATATAATTCTAATTTAAGTTATATACACCTTTGTAAAATTTAGAGATAATGATCAAAAACACGCCTGAAGTAACACATTTTTGCAAGTCTTCTATCTGATTTATCATCAACTAATGACCAAAACACATCTCAAAATAAATGAGTTTGTTGACCAAAACACATCTCAAAATTTTATGCCTAATTAACTTGTGACACTACCTTTTGTGATTATATTTAGACACTTGGTCTAGTAAGTTTCGAGGATTGTTTTGATAGATAGCTAACACTTGTTCAGATAGAAAACACAAATACCTTATAGTTAAACATATGAAACTCATGAAAAAAGTAATACTACAAGTATATTTTTTTACTTACTCAAAAACACGTGACCTATAAGTTACACAAAGCGGAAAACTCAAACGTTACCTTGTTTTAGGAGGCCAGAGATTGCTATCATTTTGTGGATTACAACCATATTTTATATTATCCATCCACTCCAAAATTTTATAATTTTTCTCACCAATGGAACTTCAAAACATCCACACAGATTCACCATCACTATAGCTCTCTTTGTAATACATAACGTTTTTCTTCAGCTGGCAATTCAAACAACTTGTGTAGTACATTTTTCAAATCTTCAAGAACTTGAATTGGGATCCTATGATTGATGTTTTTTAAGAAGCCTTACTTGCTTGTTGCTTCTTGAATTGATTTTTCAATATTTAAATCATCAAAATTTGATAAATCAATTGTTGGGATTGATTCTTGATTGTCAATTTGAGATTTGTCTAGTATGTGTTCTTTTGGTTGAATACATTGTGTGTTGAATCTTGATGAGTGTGTACTAATGAAAGAAGGAAATTTTGGGTTTTTTTTTATGGTGAGTTTTGAGAGAGGTGTGTGCGGGGGGGGGGGGGGGGGGAGGAGAAGGAGGGTTGGCTATGAAATGATGGAAGAAGGAGATTTGGGGTTTTTATAGTGTGTTTGAGGGAGGAGGGGTATTGGAGTTTTGGCCTGTTTTTCATACCTTATTTGAAGTTTATTTTTCTCTTAAAGGAAAGTCAAAGTATTACCATAAATGCTTCAACTTTTCCTGAAAGGAAAATATAATTTTCTTTTATAGTTAGTTTATTATTTTCTTTAGAGGAAAAGTATGGAATCACATGAATTTACTACACATCTTCTCATACCAAGAACACAAGAACATTCACAATGTACGTTTAAGAGTTAAGGTTAGGGGGAGATTTTCTCCGAATATGTTTATTCTTTTTCCATCTTAGTTTTATAATATGTAGGTTGTTTATCCAAATCATATCAATAATATATTTTTAGTATGCTTTTATTTTTCATCTGATTTATTGACCATATGATTTGCAATTGTAATCTTCTGCATAACGCTCCAATCACTTTCGAACCCAACAAGGGGGAGAGGGGAGAAGCGGGGTCAGTTTTGAATGGTGGAATAGACTGTATTTTTTCAATTTTAACAATACATTTTATATTCAAGTTTTTATGAATAAAGAGTCACCTTTGTTAGGGAGTGATTTAATCTCAATGTAAGATTTTCTGGCAAGGATTCAAATTTAAGTTAGATTCAATATGAATATCAAAACATCAAATAAGGCAAAAAAATATTTTTTCATTCTATTATTTCAAGGGAGTGGTCATGTGGGTATATGGATGATACATATTGACCTAAACAAAATTGTTGAATTGTATTTTTTATTTAGCGTTTCAAATTTTCTTTTCTTTTAAGTTTAATCAAACATCATCATCATAACATATATCTTGTAGAAATGGAAATTTGTGAGGTGGCTTCTTGTTTTCATATACATGAATTGGGGTTTGTTTGAATAATATTTTTTTGAAATTTGTGTACTATATTATATCCATAAAAATTATCAGTAAAAATACTACTACTATAATTTAATATTCCATTTTACTTTTAATATTATAATTTTATAGCTATAAATTTTTAGTACAATTGAGAAGATTTGATGGGGACTTATACCAAATGTATATTATTATTATTTTTGAGTAAATAGGAAAAATAATATTTTTGGTAAAATTCAGATTTTTTGCATTAATATCCAAAAGTGTATTTACAAATCAGAGTAGGGTTTTGGCTACCTATTCTTTCATGAAATAAACCTCTACAACAATCTATGAATATAATAAGAACTAATTGTACAACATCAACTACTTTTGGCGCCTCCTAAGGATTGTGATCAAACTGTTGGAATAGGAAAAAGCTTTAAAAAGTCATAGAAGCAGTACTACTGAAATCTGTTAGACGAAATAATTCTTTATGCTTGAGTGCATTACTAAATCTTCATCATATTTGTGTTCTTCGTTTGCTAGAAAATCGACACATTAATTTACCTCTCTCCAAACATGTTAGATGGTGTCAAATGTGAAATTATTAAATTTCAACTATGTCAAATGCTCAAAATTCAAGAAATGTGAAATTATACACTAATTTATGCTGGTTAAAAGGTTGGAAACTACATTCTACAAAATATCAACACAATTTTTAATGAGTTGAGCTAGTAGATAAATGGGTCAATAATCATGCCAAAGTAGGATGGATTTGTCGAATCATATTTTCATTAATGAGTTTTTGTTGTTAGGGTGAATTTTTTGTAAATTTTACGTACTATTTGGTAATCAAAACTCTACATTTGAAACCAATTTTCGTCATTGAGAGGCTCTTTATCACAATCTTTGATGCTTTTGGGAGGGGGGGGGGGGTTTAACCCTATAATTCATACCAGTCTTAGTACTGAAAGTAAGTTCGTTCTAAACTCGAAATCTATAGTTGATTATGGAAATAATTTCCACCGATCATGATCTTAAGAAATGATAAGCGTTATTTAAGTAGTGTTTTTCCCCTCATTTTTCGTATTCAGTATCCAATCTGAATGCAAATTATTTCTAAACTCGAGATCTTTATTTGGTGGCGGAGATAGTTATTACCCATATGTTTTTTCTTATTCTATATTTTGTATCCGCTCTAAAGAAATCATATATTTCAAATTATAGAATTCAAATTTAAAATTATCACAGTGTTACACACCAACGATTAGAAGAATAAACTTACAGTATTATAAAGAAAAAAATATGGAGTTAAGTAATTATAAACAAAAAGTAGGATAAAGGGAAAAATAAGATTATTGAATGATTAGAACAAAACAAGATAACGTCACAATCATACCAAATCACTCTTATATAAAGAGACACTTTTCGGCCTTACATAATATCAAATTTGACAATACAATTTTATTTAAGTAACAAGATATTTGTAGATTAATACATTAAATTTTAGCAAAATCTAGTGATGCTTTACCAGAAGGCCTCTTACGGAATAAATTATCCCAATAATCAGAAAACAAGACATGTTTGTACACTAGTTTTTCTCTATCTTTAAGCATTTGTGGAAATGAACCAATGACACTATCAAAGCTAGCATTCACAAAAAGCAGTACGAATATTCAACTCCTACTCGAATCAACTACTACACATTGTTCGATACTCTTGTACCGATTGTTGCTCGTTTTCTGCAACGAGTCCCCTATTTATGTTGACCACTAAGGCGCCTTTGATTGGATTTACGTGGATACAGATATCTCCTTTAGTGCCTAGGACATATAGGCTTCCTGTGTCATCCTGGAGGAGCAGAGTGATGCAGGACACATTTCACTGTCGGCGACACCAATAGTGATACTTGGATTTTGGCATGGTTGATAGTAGTTTATGTTTATAGCCACATTTCCCATCAAGAGAGGTTCTAAAGATTTATAAATTTCATTAACATTGAGACCTTCATAAAGGGTGGGTAAGAGTTGTAATTATTTTTTAGAGAATGGGTATTTCTTGAATTACTTTGGGTTTGCGTATGAACATGTAACTATTTTGGGTTTTATGACCCATTTATGTAGTTTCTCCTATTATTAATTTTTTGAAATAAATAGGAAAAAGCTTTAAAATGACATAAAAACAATATTACATAAATCTGTTAGAATAAAAAAAAATTAATATGCTTGAGTGCATTTCCCCATACATTACTAAATCTTCATCGTATTTGTGTTCTTCGTTTGTTAGAAAATCGATACATTAATTTGCCTCTCTCCAAACGTGATAGATACTGTCAAATGTTAAATTATTGAATTTCAACTATGCCAAATGCCTAAAATTCAAAAAATGTGAAATAATACACTAATTTATCATGGCTAAAGCGTCGCACACTACATTCTACAACATATCTACACAATTTTTAATAAGTTGAGTTAGTAAATAAATGGGTCAATAATCAGGCAAATCTTGGATGGATTTGACGAATCAAATTTTCATGAATGAGTTTTTGTTGTTAGGGTAAATTTTTTGTAGAATTTACGTAGTATATGATAGTAAAAACATGACATTTGGTCCCAATTTTCGTCATTCACAGACTACCTATCACAATCATTTATAATTGAGGGGTTTCATCACCCTAAATTGGATACCAGTCTTAGGAGTAAAAGTAAATTCATTCTAAACTCCAAATCTATAATTTATGATGGAGATAGTTGATACTTGTCACGATCTTAGAAAATGATAAATGTCATTTAACTAGGAGTTTTCCCCCTCATTTAGTATTCACTATCCGATTTAAAACTGAATGCAAATTCATTTCTAAACTCGAGATCTTTAATTGACAACGGAGATAATTACTGCACCCATCATCAGTACATATTTTTTTCTTATTCTATATTTGGTATCCGCTTTAAAGAAACAACATTTTTTCAAATTATAGTGTTCAAGTTGAAATTATCATAGTGTTACACACCAATGATTAGAAGAATAAACTTACAATATTACAAAGAAAAAATATTGGATAAAAGTTATTATAAAAAAAAAGTAGGATAAAGGGTAAAATAAGATTGTTAAATGATTAGAACAAGACAAGATAACGATTCAATCATACCAACTCACTGGTTATGTAAAGAGTGAAATTTTATCATTACATGATAAAAAGTTTAACAATACAATAATATTATCATACCAAGAAATTTGTAGATTAAAATGCCAAATTTTGGCAAAATCTTGTGATGTTTTACCAGAAGGCCTCTTACGGAAGAAATAATCCCCATTATAAGAAAACAAGACATGTTTGTAAACTGTTTTTTTTCATCTTTCAGCATTTTTGGAAATGGACCAATGACACTGTCAAGGAAAGGATTCAAAAAAAGAGGAATGGATATTTGATCCCTACTCAAATCAATTGTTACAGAATGCTCGATACTCTTATATCGATTATTGCTCATGATCTGCAATGAGTCACCAATGTTAACCGTTGAGGTGCTTTTGATTGGATTTACGTGGATCCAATTATCTCCTTTAGTCCCTCATACATATAGGCCTTGTGTGTCGTCCTGGAAGAGCATAGTGATGCAATACACGTCGCAGTGTCGGCGAGCCCCAGTGGTGATAGTTGGATTTGGTGATGGTGGATAGTAATTTATGTTAATAGTCATAGTTCCCATCAAGAGAGGTTCTAAATCATCATCAATTTCATTGATATTGAGAACCTTCAACGGCACCTCTAACAATTTTTTAGCAACTGGTTTAGCCCACTTTTGATACTCCAATACTTGATTCCTATAAACCAGTTATCAATTTCGTTAAGAGCGTACGAATTTTAATGGCAGTGTAATTTAATGTCAGAGTCAAGAATTTCACTAAGAGTGTTTCGATAGTCCATCAGAAACAACATTTTTACCCCACAAAGGTAGAAATAAGATCTGCGTACATCCTATCCTCTACATACCCTACTTGTGGAACTATACTAGTTATATTATTGTAAAATCGATAAAAAAAATCTGCATATGCACTATAATTCTAATTTAAGTTATATACACCTTTATAAAATTTAGAGATAATGGTCAAAAATACACCTGAATTAACACATTTTTTGCAAGTCTCCTATTTGACTTATCATCAACTAATTACTAGAACACATCTCAAAATTAATGAGTCAATTGCCATTAGGACAAAATTTTATACCTCATTAACTTATGACATAACCTTTTGTGATTATATTTAGACACTTGGTCTAGTAATTTTCAAGGTTTGTTTTAATAAATAGCTAACAATAGTTCAGATAAAAAACGCAAACACCTTACAGTTAAAGATATGTTACCCATAAAAAAAAGTAATACTACAAGTATGTTTGTTTACTTACTCAAAAATATGTGACCTATAAATTACACAGAACGGAAAACCCAAAAAGTTACCTTGTTTTAGGAGGCCAAAGATTTCTATCATTTTGTGGATTACAACCATATTTTATACTATCCCTCCAGTCAAAAACTTTCTCATTTTTCTCATAAATAGCGCTCCAAAACATCAACACAGATTAACCAGCACTATAGCTCTCTTTATAATACTTAACTTTTTCTTCAATTGGCAATTCAAAGAACTTGTGTGCTACATTTTTCAAATCTTCATAAACTTCAATTGGGCTCCCATGATTGAGAATATGATATGCAATTGTAAGCTTCTGCATAACGCCCCAATCACTTTCGAACCCAACAAGGGGGAGGAGGAGAAGTGTAGTTGGTTTTGAATGGTGGAATAGACTGTACTTTTTCAATTTTAACCAGACATTTTAGATTCGAGTATTTATGAATAAAAATTCACCATTTTTAGGGAGTGATTTACTCTCAATGTAATATTTTATGGCACGAATTCAAGTTAAGTTAGATTCAGCATGAATATCGAACATCAAATGAGGAAAAAAATTATTTATTTATTCTATTATTTAAAGGGAGTGGGTGTGGGGGTGTGGGTATATGGATGATATATTAATGACCTAAATAAAAGTTCTTGAATTATTTTTATATTTGGTGTTTCAATTTTTTTCTTTTAAGTTTAATCAAACATTATCATCATAAAATATATCTTCTAGAAATGGAAATTGGTGAGGTTACTTATTGGTGTCATATATATGAATTGTGGTTTGTTTGAATAATATTTTATTGAAATTTACGTACTCTATTATATCCATAAAAAATTATCAGTAAAAATAGTACCACTATAATTTAATACTTTGTTTGACTTTAAATACAATAATTTTATAGCTATAAATTATTATAACAATTGAGAAGATTTGATGGGGACATATACCAAATGTGTATTATTATTATTTATTAGTAAATAAGAAAAAGTTTTTTTTTTGGTAAAATTCATATTTTGTATTAATATCCAAAAGTGTACCTACAAATCAGAGTAGGGCTTTAACTTCCTACTCTCTCATGAAATAATCCTCTACAACAATCTATGAATACAATAAGAACTAACTATACAACCTCAACTACTTATGTGTCTCCTAAGGACTGCGAGCAAACTATTGGAATAGTAAAAAGCTTTAAAAAGTTATAAAAGAAGTACTACTTAAATCTGTTAGAAGAAAAATTTCCATATGCTTGACTGCATTACTAAATCTTCATCATATTTTTGTTCTTCGTTTGCTAGAAAATCGACACATTAATTTACCTCTCTCCAAACATGTTAGATAGTGTCAAATGTGAAATTATTAAATTTCAACTATGCATAATGCTCAAAATTCAAGAAATGTGAAATTATACACTAATTTATACTGGTTAAAAGGTCAGAAACTACATTCTACAACATATCAACACAATTTTTAATGAGTTGAGCTAGTAAATAAATGGGTCAATGATCAAGCCAAACTTGGATGGATTTGAAGAATCATATTTTCATTAATGAGTTTTTGTTGTTAGGGTGAATATTTTTGTAGAATTTACGTAGTATTTGATAATCAAAACTCCACATTTGATACCAGTTTTCGTCATTAAGGTATTATTTATCACAATCTTTGATGATTGGGGAGGGGGGGTTGTCACCCTATATTTCATACCAGTCTTATGAGACTGAACTCGAAATCTATAGTTGATGATAGAGAGAGTTTCTACCAGTCACTATCTTAGAAAATGATAAGAATCACTTAAGTATGTGTTTTTCCCCTCTTTATTTGTATTTAATATTCGATTTAAAACTGAATGCAAATTCATTTCTAAACTCCATATCTTTAATTGATGGCAAAGATAGTTACTACCCATCATGAGTACGTATTTTTTCTTATTCTATATTAGGTATCCGCTTTAAAAAAATCACATTTTTTTAAATTATAGATTTCAAATTTAAAATTATCACAGTGTTAACACCAATAATTAGAATAATAAACTTACAATATTACAAAGAAAAAAATATGGGGTAAAGTTATTATAAACAAAGAGTAGGATAAAGGGAACAATAAGATTATTGAATGATTAGAACAAAACAAGATAACGACACAATCATACCAACTCACTGGTTACGTAAAGAGACACTTTTTGTCATTACATAATAACAAATTTGACAATACAATAACATTTAGATAACAATAGATTTGTAGATTAAAACATCAAATTTTACCAAAATCTAGTGATGCTTTACTAGAAGGCCTCTTACGAAAGAAATAATCCGTATAATCAGAAAACATGACATGTTTGTATACTAGTTATTCTCCATCTGTTAGATTTTGCTGAAATTGACCAATGAAACTATCAAGACTAGCATTCACAAATAGCGGTATGGATATTTGAGCCCAACTCTAATCAATTTCTTTACATTGCACATGATCTTGAACGAGTCACCTATATATATTAACTGTTAAGGCGCCTTTGATTGGATTTATGTGGATGCAGTTATCACTTTTAGTACCTAGGATATATAGGATTCCCATGTCATCCTGGAGGAGTAGAGTGATGCAGGACACGCTGCAGTGTCGGCGACAACCAATTGTGATACTTGAATTTGGGCATGGTGGATATTAGTTTATATTGATTGCCATATTTCCCAACAAGAGAGATTCTAAATATTTATCAATTTCATCGACATTGGACCCTTCATGAAAGGAGGGTATGAGCTGTAATTATTTTGAGAGAATGGGTATATCTTGAATTACTTTGGGTTTGGGTATGAACATGTAATTATTTTGGGTATTATGACCCATTTATATAGTTTTTGCTAAATTTTTTTTGAATAAATAGAAAAAAGCTTTAAAATTTCATAAAACAGTACTACTTTACTCTGTTAGAATAAAAAAATTAATATGTTTGATTGCATTTCCCCATACATTACTAATCTTCGTCATATTTTTGTTCTTCGTTTGTTAGAAAATTGACACATTAATTTGTCTCCCTCCAAACGTGTTAGATAGTGTCAAATGTGAAATTATTAAATTTCAACTATGTCAAATGCTCGAAATTCAAGAAATGTGAAATTATACACTAATTTATAATGGTTAACGGGTCGGAAACTACATTCTACAACATATCAACACAATTTTTTGATGAGTTGAGATAGTAAATAAATGGGTCAATGATCAAGCCAAACTTGGATGGATTTGACGAATCATATTTTCATGAATGAGTTTTTGTTGTTAGGGTGAATTTTTTATAGAATTTACGTAGTATTTGATAATAAAAATTTGACATTTGATACAAGTTTTCTTCATTGAGAGACTACCTATCACAATCATTGATGATTGGGGGGTTTCATCACCGTCTATTTGATACCAGTCTTAAGAGTGAAAGTAAATTCATTCTAAACTTGAAATCTATAGTTGATGATGGAGATAGTTGATACTTATCACGATCTTAGAAAATGATAATTGTCATTTAAGTAGGTGTTTTCCCCTCATTTTGTATTCAGTATCTGATTTGAAACTGAATGTAAATTCATTTCTAAACTCGAGATCTTTAATTGACATAGGATATAATTACTACCCATCATGAGTACATGATTTTTTATTATTCTACATCCGGTATCCCCTTTAAAGAAAGCACATTTTTCAAGTTATAGAGTTCAAGTTTCAAATTATTGCAGTGTTACACACCAACGATTAGAAGAATAAACTTAAATTATTACACAGAAAAAAATATTGGGTAAAGTTATTATAAACAAAAAGTAGGATAAAGGATAAAATAAGATTATTAAATTATTAGAACAAAACAATAAAACAACACAATCATACCAACTCACTGGTTATGCAAAGAGAGATTTTTTGTCATTACATGATAAAAAAATTAACAATACAATAACATTCACATAACAATAAATTTGTAGATTAAAATATCAAATTTTAGCAAAATCTAGTTATGTTTTACCATAAGGCCTCTTACGGAAGAAATAATCTTAATAATAATAAACAAGACATGTTTGTACACTGATTTTTCTGAATCTTTCAGCATTTGTGAAAATGGACCACTGACACTGTCTAGGCTAGAATTCAAAAATAGTGGTATGTATATTCAAGCCCAGCTCGAATCAACTACTACACAATGTTCGATACTCTTGTATCGATCATTGCTCATGATCTGCAACGAGTCACCTATGTCAACCGCTAAGACTCCTTTAATTGGATTTACGTGAATCCAATTATTGCCTTTAGTCCCTCAGACATATAAGCCTCCCGTGTCGTCCTAGAAGAGAAGAGTTATGCAGGACACGTCGCAGTGTCGGCGAGCCCCAATGGTGATACTTGGATTTGGGCATGGTGGAGAGTAGTTTATGTTGATAGCCATAGTTCCCATCAAGATACGCTCTAAAGATTCATCAATTTCATTGACATTGAGTGTTAAGAGTGTTTTGATAGTCCATCTAAAACAACATTTTTACCCCACAAAGGTAAAAATAAGATCTACGTATATCATATCCTCTCCGTACCCTACTTATGGAATTATACTAGATATATTTGTCAAGGCCCGAGCCTACACCCTGGATGTGACTGGCACACGAGAACCATTTTTGATCTCGAAGCGAATGCTTGGCCTTATTACTTGACTTACATGACATTAAACAATACGAAGAAACTTAAATAGGTGAACAATTAGACACTTAAGATAGCCTTAATAATACCATCTTGAAAAATATTTAACATGAGTCATGAGTTAAACTAAACATCCTGTTAAAATACTGGGAACATCTAGTTCAATCTGCCTATAAAGCCTCTAACAATGTAAGATAGATGTCGGGACAAGACCTGCGACACCCCCAAAGCTACTAACCGAAAGGAAACGGGGTCTCCTAGAAGCAAGGAGGCATCACCAAAAATGTATCTGCATCATGAAACAATGCAGGTCGAATGACGTCAGTACATTGAATGTTTTGGTAAGTGATAAGGTAAGAGTAAACAACTTACTGGCTTGAATGACTGAAAGCAACATAACGGGATCAATACATGAATATAAAGTGAAACCCAATTAAGCTTTATAGCATAATATACAATGAAAACAACATGAAAATAATATACTTTACTTGTGGGGAGTTTCTCTAACCGACAACCATTACCATGAGCCTAGCAATGATACAACATTTCGTCTCACGTTGCCAGGGCCATCCTATACTTTGCCGGGGTGTAGGATGATATCATGACTATGGATCCATCTAATTGGCCTTCTCAGAGGCAGTGAGGAGTCGCATGAAGGATCAATGTTATCCTATCCTACGTTGGCTACATAGTTTTATGGGACTTTCGAATCATACAAGACTCGAACCTAACTCGGTGTTTGATACTACTCCTAAAATAATTGATATAACTTTATGCTCAATTCACCCATTACAAGGAATGGACTTTTTACTTGATTGAAATACTTTTCAAAACAAAGGACGTGTTTACAGTTTTGAAAACATGCACTTATGAACTTACCTTTCAAGTCCAATAATCAACATAGATACGTAAGTATATATATAGATATATAAATAACATTTGAAACTCTTAAGTGTTTATGAAATAGAACCTTTGAACTTTCCTCTTAACTTTACTTCAATTTAAAAATATGAATTTAGGAGATATGACTAGGATATATATAGGATCTCTCAATGATTAATGGAGGCTTAGATAGTTGGTAATAAGAAAAGAGCGATGACACGATTCAAAGGAACGCATATGGGACGAAGAACAAAGGCGAAAGGGGCCCGACGCCCCTGGTGCATCAATGGCGCATTGCTCCAGCCCTCAACTAATTGGTGCTTTTTTGGGGGTGCACTGCAACAGTAGGATGCCATCCCCACCCCCAACCCCCAACCCGGTGCTATAGGGGCTTTCTGCCCCAGCCCAAACCAAGAAAACCCAACGAATTTTTCTTGCTCAATTCAAGGCCTAACTCATCTAGAATCGAATGATTTCCTCCCAAACTTGTTTGGATTCATAAACCCAAGAAAAATTAATCTAAAACCCACTCTAATTCCCTCAATAACATCACTCATTCACAAAACCCTCACCTTAAGAATTTAACAACCATTGATAAAGAATGAAGTAAAACCTAAAGAATTCCTCAAGAACATTTACATATATTATTTCATGGACAATTGAAGGAACGAAATGAATGCTTGGTGTGAGGATGAAAAAATACATCACTATGAGAAACCTCACATACCTCGAAATAACTAAGTTCTTGGCGTTTTCCCTGAATCCTTGAAGAACTCTTGAAATCTCCTCTTTTCTCTTCTTCAACTTTGCCCTAACTTTCTTAAACGTTTTTGAAAGAATGAAAAACTGATCTCAATCATCTTAGATCCCTATTTTTGTAATAAGAACGTTTAGGCCTAGTGGGGTAAGTAAAAGACCAAAATACCCCTCCTTAAAACGTATGAAAATACTCTATCTAGAGAGGTTGTAATCAAATGGGCATAACTCCTTCATGCAAACTCAGATTTTAACATACTCTACGACGTTGGAAAGAGGACTCAAAAACCTTTGAGTTAATACGTAATGAACCACCTAACTCATCTTGTGCTGAAAGTTATGGTCCTTTGAAGTTGACCCAAAACTCACAATTGAAGAGTAAATTGTACGAATCTCAGTTTAGCTCTTTCAAAGTCCAAGGTGTTACAATATCTTTCCTTTGGGAACATTCGTCCTCCAATGAGATCACTCTAAGTTGAAAAAGGTGCGGGAAAAAATCTAACATCAACTCAAACACCCAACATGCAATTCGCATAACTTAGCATATCAACTTAAAGAGTTCTTTATAAAGAATTAGTACCTTGGTCTGGAATTTACCAGAAGGGAAGTTATGTGGGTATCTCTTCTTCATATCCTCCTCAGCCTCCCAAGTAGCTTCCTCAACAAATTTATTCCTCCATAAGACCTTGACTGATGCAACCTCCTTGGTTTTCAAATTGCGAACCTGACGATCAAGAATCTGAACGGATATCTCCTCATAAGATAGGTTGTTCTTAATACCAATAATTTCTGTAGGTATAAGAAGTGAAGTATCACCCATACACTTCTTCAACATAGAAATGTGGAATACCAGATGAACTTCTGTTAACTTTGTCGGTAGCTCCAACTCATAAGCTACATTGTCAATCCTCTTGGATATCTTGTAAGGACCAATTTACCGAGCGACTGAGCTTCCCCTTCTTACCAAATCTCATAAAACCTTTCATGGGTGAAACCTTCAAGTAAACCCAATCATTAACCTCAAATTCTAAGTCTCTTATCCTAATATCTGTATAGGATTTCTGATGACTTTGCACTGTTTTTAACCTTTCTTGAATGATCCTAACTTTCTCCATAGCTTGATGAACCAAGTCTGGTCCTATTAACCCAACTTCACCAACCTCAAACCATCCAATAGGAGTTCTAAATCTTCACTCATAAAGAGCCTCATAGAAAACCATTTGGATACTAGAGTGATAGCTACTATTGTACGCAAACTCTATGAGAGGTAAGAGATCATCCCAATTACCTTGTAAATTGATCACACAAGCCCTCAACATATCCTCTAAAGTTTGAATCGTACACTCTGCTTGACCATCAGTCTGAGGATGAAAAGCAGTATTCAAATGTACCTTCAAACCCAAATCTTTCTGGAAAGACTTCAATAATTATGCGGTGAATTGTGCATCTCTATCAGAGATGATAGACACAAGAACTCTGTGAAATCTGACTATCTCTTGAATATATAATTTTGCATAATCTTTTGCTAAATAGGTAGTATTTACCGGAAAGAAATGGGTTGATTTGGTTATCTGATCTACAATTACCCAAATTGAATCATGTTGCCTGAGAGATCGTGGCAACCTAGTAATGAAATCCATATTGATCATCTCCCACTTCCATTCCATAAGAACTATGTTATGAGCTATACCACTGGGCCTTTTGTGCTCTACCTTGACTGGTTGGCAATTCTAGCACTGAGCAACGAACTCTCCATACATATCTTCATACTACTCCACCAATAAACTTCTCTCAAGTCATGATACATCTTTGTGGAACCAGGATGGATTGAATATCTGGAACTATGAGCTTCATCCAAGATCCTCTCTTGAATTCATCCACCTTTGGTACACACAATTTGCCTTGATACCTCAACACACCATCTCCCCCTTGTTCAAAAGCCATCATTTTTTTCTTATGAACATTCACCTTTAATTCAAGAAAAATAGGTTCTTCGTATTGTTTCTCCTTCACTTCAGACACTTGTGATGACTCTTCCCCATTCGTTACCACAACTCAATCTTCATTGGAATCTAGCAATCAGATTCGCAATCATTCAAGTTTATGCACATCATTGGCCAATTCTTTCTTACCTTCCTCAATATGGGCAGTACTACCCATAGATAACCTGCTAAAGGTATGAGCAACAACATTAGCATTGCCTGGGTGATAGATGATACTTATATCATAAGCCTTCATTAACTCTAACCATGTAACACCTCAGATTTGAGAAACGCTAAAAAGGGGGTCTAACAGGCTTGTCAAGAATCCAAACTGAACATGGGACCCTTCACAGAACCCTAGACGGGCCGTGAAGGTGACCACGACCCTTTATGGTTCTCCTGAAAAAATGGCAGAACCTGCCCCAAGCAGGTTCCCTCCCATGAACACTTAGACGGGTCGTTAAAAGGGAGATAGGTCGTTAGGGTGATCATGAAGGGGGTCAAGTCAGTAGGAGTTCTCCCCTAGCAACTAGTCAAGGTCCAAGGGCGTCAAACAGCCCGTGAAGCTTCACACGGACCGTGAAATTGTCTGTGAAGGGTTTTTATCAGGCTTAGAGTTTAGGGTCGACTTCAAACGATTATATCTTTTAGCACAAAACGAATTAGGTGGCCCATGACCTATCAAATTAAAAATATCTAAGTCCCTTTTCCAACGCCGACAAGTTTGCCTAATTCCAATCTCGGAGTAAAATTTTATGCCCAAAATAGTGAAGCACGGTTAGGCAGGCTTTCTTCATAACCCGTTTGACGGGCCGTGATGCTGATGACAACCCATTTTGGGCTTCTAGTGATCCAATTCGGTAGTTTTAAGTCAGGGGTTGTAGGGACTTTTCTTAATTGTTTTAATTCAATACTATGTCATTTTTCCTTCTACCCAAACCCTATATAATGATTTTGAAACCCCCAAATCACCCAAAATTAATTCATGCTCTCAAATTCTCAAAACAAAATCAAGTTCCTCCTCTCAAATTTTCTCTCTCTAGAAGTTGAAGAAGAAAGCTAGGTTTTGAAGATCAAGCCTCCTAATCCTCCATTTCTTTCAAGCTTTTGGTATCAAAGTATGATAGTTTTTATTCATGGAGCCCTTTCCTCCATCGAGTTCCTAAATTCCCAATTTTCAAGTTAGAAATCTCCAATTGAAATTAGGATTTTCTTCCATGTCATGGGTTCCTTTCAATGTTGATTTATTTGATTGATTTATGAAATTTTATGCATGAATTGAAGTAATTGCATGTTTTTAAGTTGATTTTTCATGAACCCATGCATAAACCATGTTTTTTTAATCATAAACCATGAAAGATTAATTTATGAAAATGTGTGTCCTTTCATGAGATTGATGTAATGAAGTTGAGGATGCTTTGACTTTGAAAATATGATGAAACTTATGAATTGTTAAAAATAATGCATGTTCATGAAAGTATGTTTATGATTCAAGAAAGCATAAAAATGAGATTGTTTATATGTTCTAAGTAGTTTGGCCACATGACATGAATGACATCTAGATTTGCCCTCAATGCTTTTTGGGCTATTTTACTAAATTAGGTCTTGATTAGTATGGTATCCTGATATACCATCAATGATTAGAAATCGCGATTTCAAAACTATTTCCATTTATATTAGGAGCACCTCTAGCATGAAGTGAATGATTATGGGCTTTAAAGATATTATGAAAAGATCATGGATAATGAAAGGTTTTCTCACGCATGATCTAAGGAGCTATACTATGATAAGACAAGTGGCAACTACCCACGTCTTTTAAAGATAAGATAAGTTAATATTAATAATTATTACGTGGGATTTATGTTTAACACCGAGAGGAAATTGAGATGGAAGCTCCACCGTGTTGAGGTCAAGTTTCTAGTAGCAATCTCCATATCCCTTACCTATGTGCCCTCATATAATGATTGTCTAGATATACATTAGCTAGTGGACCCACATTAGCTCAGATTCATGGTTCTACCTTGACAAGTAGGACAACCCTTTTCGGT
The DNA here is from genome assembly GCA_029582725.1 of Solanum chiquidenum. NCBI lineage: Eukaryota > Viridiplantae > Streptophyta > Magnoliopsida > Solanales > Solanaceae > Solanum > Solanum chiquidenum. The sequence goes on along the minus strand of JAJOOS010003225.1, from coordinate 18,771 downwards.
GTGGGAGACATCGGGGTTCCATGTTATACCTCACATGGTCTCTATGTCGGTTAAGGCTACTTTCCACAATAATGAACCAAGGTTACCTTTAAGTATCTCACATGTGTTCAAAGATGTTTTACTTGCATTGATCATAATTACGTTTTATGTTTTCTAACCCTCCTATCTTATGTTTTAACTTTGTCTTTGCATATCATGAAAATGTCCTTTTTAGCATGATTTCATACTTTTATGCATAGTTATCATACTTGGTGAATGTTTGTACTAATGTATACTCTTTCGTACATTTTTTTCAAATGTAGAGATCGGCATTACAGATTCAAACTTACGTGGCTAGGGACCTCAAATAGAAGATTGAAGATTGTTGAGTCCTCAAAGTCCGAGGACCGAGCTTTGGTGTTCCTTTTGTCTTTACTTTCAACTTTCAAACTTGATGTACGTGCTACGTCCCGATCAATCATATGTACTAGATGGCTTTGAGATGATTCTTAAAGTTCCAGATTTCTCTATAAAACTTTTATATGTTGAAACTGTCTTTTAAATCTTTTTAAACTCTATTGTCTTGTATTATGTATGCTAAGTGGATTGTATAGGGCCTCTCGTGGTCTTGTACGCCATGTCACGTCTAGAGTATACTTTGGGTCATGTCAAACTTGGTATTCAGAGCACAAGGTTTAGAAAGTTCCTAGGATGTCTCATAAGCCATGTCAAGTATAGTCTTGTTCATGAGTGTGAAGCGTGCCACATTTATGAATGAGAGAAGCCCATAAGATTTTTAGGAAGTCCCACTACTTTCATTACTCCAAAGTCGTGCGATAGAGTGTAACTCTAGGGGTCTTTCTCTCCTAACCCCTATTTATGCTTTTCAGAATATGCCTCCATGAAGGAATCCCATGAGAAGGATTAGGAATGTTTGTGAAAAATGTGAGATAAGAGGTTCCCCAAGTGTTGGTCAACCCTTTGGCCGATAAAGTGACTAATGATGAGTTTCAAGCCACAATTCATGTGTTGACCCAAGCTATGATGGTTCAAGCAAATAGAAAGTTTATGGCTCCCGTGAACCTAAGGGTGGGTACGGCGGCAATAAGGGTGAGGGACTTTATTAGAATGAATCCTTCGGAATTTCATGGGTCTACCTTTGAGGAAGATCCTCAAGAGTTTATTGCTGAGGTGTATAAGGTGTTGATGATCATAGGAGTGACACCGGTGGAAAAGGCGGAATTGGGTGCTTATCAACTTTAGTGTGTTTCTCATGTTTGGTTCAACCAATAGAAAGAAGAGAGGGCAGTAGATGAGGGTACTTTTGATTAGGAGAAATTTAAGGTTCTTTTCTTGATAGGTTATTTCCCCTTAAGATGATGGAGGCAAAGGTACTTGAGTTCATTAACCTTCGCCAAGGAGATATGAGTGTGAAGGAGTATGCTTTGAAATTTACACAATTTTCTAGATATGCTCCAACTATGGTTGCCGATCCAAGGGCAAGGATGAGTAAGTTCATGCCGGGTGCTTCCGACTTAGTGGTCAAAGAATGCCTAGCCGCCATGCTTTTTAAGGAGATGGATGTATCCCATTTAATAGTTCATGCACAGAAAATGGAAGAAGAAAAGCTTAAAGGGAAAACTAGGGATTCCAAGAGGACAAGAAAGGATGATGTTGAGTTCTCACATTCAAGGTCCGATGGAAGTGATCATTCTCAAGATAAGGGTGGTAGTGAGAAAATATTGTCTGAGTGTCGGGAGTGTGGGAGAAGACATAAGGGTAAATGTCTAGCCGGTTCAAATGTGTGCTTTTGGTGAGGAGACACAGATCATAAGATAAGGAATTGTCCTACGATTTCTAGGAATGAGGAAGATAATCATCGATGAGCTCAACCCTACCCTTCCTCCAGTCTGAGTGGTGGTCAGAAACAAGATAGGTTCTATGCTCTTCAGACTCAGCAAAATCATGAGGGTTCCCCGGATGTGGTAATTGGTAAGTTAAGGTCTTTTAGCTTGTGGTTATGCATTGCTTGATATTGAGTGTTTCATTGGATATGGTAAGACTTCATGTATAGAGATTGTGTTTGGAGTAGCCCTTGAAATCCTTGTGAAAACTTCTTAAGAGTTTACTTGTGTCAATTGTTTAGTGGTTGTTAAGACTTTGGTTTATGTTTGGGATTGAGGAAGATGGATTTGGAAAGACTAGTGGGGTTTGCCCCCAAGGGAGAGATAGTGTGCTTCATGATTGGCACGTGAGTAGAACTATGTTTGTTTTGGAAGAGCTCCTTGTTATGGTTTGGTGGGTGAAAGTTTGGAGGCGGTGTGACTTCATATTATCCCAATCTCTTTCTTCTATCTTTGAGTCTAGCTTGAGGTCTTAGCTCCTCATGGTTCACTCGTTAGGATTCTTGTGTCTTAGTCATCCTCATATTTCCTCATGCATCCATGCTCATGAAAAAATTGATTTTCAAAATTATAATTTTCAAAATTACGATTATATGCATTTGAGTATGAGTTGTATATAGACCTTATGAGAGGATGTTTTGAATATGTTTAAGCTTGGAGTTGAAATTTCCTCCTCTGATATGTGCATTTATGTGATTGAATTCATTTTCGGCTTCTAGGTCTAGTTCCTATCTTCCTTATGATGTTTTGAATATGTTTTATCTTGGAGTCGAGGTTCCTCCTTGGTTTTTATGCATTTTGATAAAGTTGCATGAATGATTGGGTTGTTAGTTTCTCTTCTATTCTTTTCGTGCTAGTTGAGTTCTATTTGAGGATTAATGTTCCCAAGGGGGAGATATTGTAACACCTCGGATTTGAGAAAGGTAGGAAGGGGTCTAAATGACTTTTCAAGAACTCAAATTGTACCATGGGACCCTCCACGGAGCCCTAGACAAAACATGAAGGTGACCACGACCTGTTATGTTGCTCGTGACAAGAAGCCAGAACCTGCCCCAAGCGGGTTCCCTCCTGTGGACCCTTAGACGGGTTGTGAAGAGAGAGACAGGTCATTAGGGTGATCATTAAAGGGGTCATGTTAGTAGGAGTTCTCCCCTAGCCACTGGTCAAGGGTCACGGGTGTCAAAATGGCACGTGAAGCTTTACAGGGACCGTGAAGTAGTACGTGAAGGGTTTTCATCATACTTAGAGTTTAGAGTCAAATTCAAACGATCATATCTTTTATCACAAAACGAATTAGGTGGCCCATGACCTATCAAATTTAAGATCTCTGAGTCCTCTTTCCAACGCCACCGAGTTTGCCTAATTCCAAACTCAGAGTAAAAAGTTATGCCCAAAATAGTGAAGCCCTGTCAGGAAAGATTTCTTCACGGCTCGTTTGATGGGCCGTGGTGCTGATGACGACCTGTTTTGGGCTTCTAGTGACCCAATTCAGCAGTTTTAAGTCAGGGGTTGTAGGGTCGTTTCCTAATTGTTTTTAATCGATACTATGTTGTATTTCCTTCTACCCAAAGCCCTATATAATGATTTTAAACCCCCCAAATCACCCAAACTCAATTCATTCTCTCAAATTCTCAAAAGAAGATCAAGCTCCTCCTCTCGAATATTTCTCTCTCTAGAAGTTGAAGAAGAAAGATAGGGTTTGAAGATCAAGCCCCCTAATCCTCCATTGCTTCCAAGCTTTTGGTATCAAGGTATGATAATTTTCATCCATAGAACCCTTTCCACCATCGAGTTCCTAAATTCTCCAATTTTCAAGTTATAAATCTCCGATTGAAATTAAGGTTTTCTTCCATTTCATGGATTTCTTTCTATGTTGATTTATTTGATTGATTTATAACCTTTTATGCATGAATTGAAGTAATTGTATGTTTTTAAGTTGATTTATCCTGAACCCATGCATAACCCATGTTTTTTTTTTCATAAACCATAAAAGATGAATTATGAAGATACGCATGTCCTTTTGATGAGATTGATGTAATGAATTTGAGGATGCTTTGACTTTGAAAGTATGATGAAACTTATGAATTATTGAAAAAAATACATGTTCATGAAAGTATGTTTATGACTCAAGAAAAGCTTATAGATGAGATTGTTTATATGTTTTATGAAGCTTGGCCACATGACATGAATGACATCTAGATTTTCCCTCAATGCTTTTTGGGCTATTTTACTAAATAAGGTCTTCATTAGTATAGTATCTGGATATGCCATCAATGATTATAGACCATGATTTCAAAACTATTTCTGTTAGTAGTAGGGGCATCTCTAGCATTAAGTGAATGACTATGAGCTTTAAAAGCTATTATAAAAAGAATATGGATAGTGAAAGGTTTTCTCACGCATGGTCTAAGGAGCTATCTTATGATAAGACATGTTGCGACTACCCACGTCTTTTAAAGATAAGACAAGTTAAGATTAATAACTACTCCATAGGATATATGCTTAGCACCGCGAGGATATTGAAGATGGAAGTTCCACCTTGTTGAGGTCGGGTTTCTAGTAGCAATCTCCTTATCCCTTACCTATGTGCCTCCATAGAATGATTGTCTAGATATACATTAGCTAGTTGATCCACTTTAGCTCAATTTTATGGTTCTACCCTGGCAAGTAGGACAACCATTTTTGTTGTGGGAGACATCGGTTGTAGTTGCAAATACAATCTTAACTTCGTATTTTTGGCTTGATCGAGAGAGAGGTTTTAAAACCAAAATTATTGAATCGATGGTCTGTGGGTATTGGGTTTTTATGGGTTCAGCTCGAGAGAATGAACCCTAAACCCTTTTCCACACATTCATCTCGAGAGATTGAATGGATTAAAGCAAAGGTTGTGTTTAATTGCTGCTTATTAGTGTTTGAGAGAAACTAATTTGATTCGGGGTATTGTTCGAGAGAAAGTTTATCCCCACTAAAGTCTAGCTTATTCACCGATTCACAGTTGTTTGCTATTAAATGCAATTACCCGGTTGTCTATCTTAGCTCATAATCCTATCACATCCCAAGAATCCCATCTCCATAATTGTTATTTTCGTATTATTTGCTATTTTAGTTGATAATTGAAACCAAACCCCTCTAATATTTGACACTTGTGTCACCCCTAACTTGAGCAATGCTTTTATTCGTAAATGTTTTTAGTTATGATTGACTTGAGCATATTCTTATTTACCTATTGATTTTCAATTACGAACCACTCTCTTGGGACTCGACCCCAACTCACTAGTTGGGTTATATTACTATCTTACGATCATTGGAACTTAGTATTAGATGAAGAGTCCTGATATGTGAAATCAAAATGGCACCGCTGCCGGGGAGTGGTGTTATTTGAGAATTTTTAGTTAAGTTGAATTTTGTTCTTCTTAGTCATAGTGATATTTACTTAATTTTAGTTTTGTTTGCTTGTTTGTGTGTTAAAACAGGAAGTATGAGTGTGAACGGAAGCAATGGCAGCCAAGTAGGCCATCAAGATGACATCAGAAACCTCAACGAGCCTCATACTAATGACCCCCAACTCATGGAAGGTATTGGTGCTATTCGCTTGCCTCCGGCTGAAGGGAATTCGATGTTCCACATCACGAGTACGATGTTGCAACTCTTGCAACTAAAGGGGATTTTCAGTGGTTTTGCTCATGAGGATCCCCATGAGCACATTAGAAACTTCGTGGATGTATGCAGACCATTCTCCTTCAAGAATATCTCCCAAGAATCGGTCCGGTTGAGGTTATTCCCATTCTCTTTGATGGGAGAGGCGTGCAAGTGGCTGGCTGAATTGCCACGTGAATCAATCACTTCGTGGGAGGAGTTGGTTACCGCATTTCAAGTATGATTTTTCCCTTTCTCAAAGATGATGACTCTTCGGGACAGCATTCAGAGCTTCAAGCGTCTAGAATGTGAGCCAATTCATGAAACTTGGCTACGATTCAAAAAGTTGGTGCTTCAGTACCCAACCTATGGCTTGCCTAATAATGTGTTGTTGCAGTATTTTCACCAGAGTCTTGACTCGGTAAATAAGGGTGTTGCTGACCAACTTTCTCTTGGAGGTTTGATGCAGCAACCTTATGTGGTAGCGGCTCAGCTCTTGGATGGCATGACTACCATAAACAGGGCATGGTACACCTGTGAAGACCAGGTCACCCCTCTCACGTTCAAATTGACCAAGGAATAGATGGAGAAAGACCAAGAGAGGGACCAGAACATGGCCAAGATCATGACACAACTTGACATTTTGTCTACAAATGTCATGGGAGCTGGTGCTCGAAGTGTCAATGTCGTGGGTGTCAACATTCATTAAAATGGGATATAGGGATTGTTACTAGATACTCTGCCTCAACTCACGGATGAGTATCCATCCCATCCCAACATTCATTCATTGGATAGCTCATTGATTCAAAGATGAGAATAGCCTTTCACCTAAGAATCCCCATATTGTGAGAAAGTCCTTTCACAACATGTCATTATCATTCATTAGAGTACAATTGAGAATAACCTTTCAATCGATACATGATCATTAACATTATCATAGAAACTTCATTCATTAATTCTTCATTCATGAGTATTAATGAGAATATACTTTCAATCATAATACAATTACATTCTAAACTTGATCATAATGCTTTCATTGAGATCACACACATATACTTCACATATAAATCATACATAATCCTTCATGAAATTTCCCTTCAAGGCCATACATCAATCACAACCCATACATCTAAGATACTACAATATATAAGGGAATTAACATGATTCAATAACTAATTCAATATAAAGATAAACAATTCAACATACTTTCATAATCAACCAATTCCCAATAACAAATCACAACTTAGGATTTTGGGGAAAAACATGGGTTCATAGAAGAAATCATATTAATTCACCATTAATACATCAATTAAACCATGATTCATCACTTAAATGTCTTTTGAAAACTTTTGGAATTGAACCCATGCATGGATTGAAAACTAGGGTTTTTAGGGAACTTTGGAAACTTGAAATTAACTTTGAAATTGGCTCCTTGAAAGAAACTAAGTCAAGGATGAAGACTACCATAACTTTTAGAGAAAAAATCCACAAAAATTGAGTGAAAATGGTGAGGTCTTGACCTTGAGAGCTTGAATCATTCACCTCCAATGGAAGTTTCTAGAGAGAGAACTTTTGAGAAGAAAGTTGGGTTCTAATTTGGGTTTCCAAATAATGAATTGGAAAATAGAGTATAATACTTTTAATACTCTTAAAATACCATAATTAACCCAAAATAACCGTCCCTCAACTTAACTAATTATAAAAACAATTTACCAAATCACCCTCCCCTTAGCCAAACCAAAACCAACTTTTACAGGTGTGATCCACGGACCCCATCCACGGACCATGGATGGGTCCACAGACCATCCTGTATAGGCGTGGTCATGGCTGGGGGTTGAATTTGAGGGACTTGACCTATGGAACAGGTCCACGAGTCATGGTTGGACCTACAGGGCGTAGGTCCCATCCGTATGTCCAACTTTTTGGACAAAGTCTTGGTTTCTTGGGGTCTTGGGGGTTAGGCTTTAGGGTCCTCCTCAAAGACCCCTAGGGTGGTCCTTGGGGAGTCGTGCCTTGACGTTTAACCCCTAAACCCTTCAACCTAAGCTCGGGACAACATTCTACCACATGAAACCCCACAACAACTCAAACACACACACATTAGGCTCTAGTTTCACCTATTCATTTTACTAATCGTTACAACTACTCCTCCACTCTATACCTGGCTCATTAGGAAACTAAAACTTGACTACTCGAACTCTACAATCAATTGAGGCACAACAAGCATGAAGTTAGTCCATACCTAGAATAACGTCAAAATCCACCATATCTGAATCAATTAAATCAGCCATGGTGTCCTTGTGATTGAAAAAGATGGTACAAGCACGATAGTCTCTTTCGAGTTAAATAGAAAGAGTCTCGAATTAGGAAACTAAAACTTGACTACTCGAATTCTACAATCAATTGAGGCATAACAAGCATGAAGTTAGTCCATACCTAGAATAACGTCAAAATCCACCATATCTAAATCAATTAAATCAGCCATGGTGTCCTTGTGATTGAGAAAGATGGTACAAGCATGATAGACTCTTTCGAGTTAAATAGAATCACCAACAAGTGTGGAAACACTGAAAGGCTCAAGAATTTTTCAGTCGCAAACGACGGTCGACTAGTACGGACCACCCTAAATTATGAGGTTTTAGTCAATTTAAGCCTAGAAACATAACTAGAACTTACCTAAGTCAAATCATTAATCAAAACTTAGAAAATTAGAAGCGTAAGAAGAGAAAAAGGCGACCAACACTAGTTCAAGAACACAACAAGTTTCCTCCAGTTCCAGCTTGAAATCGCCATGGAATTCATCACCAGGTATGTGGAATATCACTAGTGGGTTCCTCTCACCCATTAGGCCCTAGTTTTCAGTCAGTTTCTTGATTCCCTTATTATGACTAGACCTAGGGTTTTTTGAATGTTAGAATTATTAGGTTCTTAGATGTTAGAATGATCCAAATCAGATTACTATGTTAATATTCAGTTTATTGCATGAATTCCAGAACCCTAGCTATGTATTTCTTTAGTTCTTGAATTATACATGCTAGGTCAGATATTTTAGTTATTCAATTAAACATGCCTCAGTTATTAATGCATCAATATCAGTTTAATTATTGCATTCTCATTTTGCATGTTTAGTTCAAGCTATCCAGTAACTTACAAAAATTCAGTCATAATGTGTTAATTACTTAATCCATTGGGAGTAGCATAATATCGAGTTGGACTAGGGTTCAGCTTACCCAAATAGTCCCAAAACTACTAGCCACGTAGGTTGTAAGTCCCATATGTGGGCATCATTTCAGTGATCACGCCAGCATGCCTCTATACCTCTGGCAGGGTATATTGGGTCCTCTCGATGGGGCGTATACATCAGACTACACATTTAGCTCATGTGGTTTTATTATCGGTTATTAGTAGCTCCCACAGTTTAGACAGATCCTATTGCATTGACCATTTATCAGTATATCCAGTATTCAGTTTCAACATGTTATACATTGGTCACTACATTCAGTTATCTCAGCAGTCAGTATCTATATCATGTTCAGATTCTGTCATTGCTTATTTGCTTTGTTCAGTTTTATGTTATTTCAGTTGTATTCTATCATGCATGCTTAGTACCTTTCAAGTACTGACGCATACTCTACGCTACATCTTCTCGTGATGTCGGTTCAGGTTCTCAACATCCAAATCACGCTTAGATCGGTTCCCGATCTCCAGTTCAGCAGAATCAGTGGTGAGTCCTCATTCCCGAAGGACAACAGTCATGAGTTTCTTTTCAGTATTTTTAGTCCTTTAGTTTCAATTTTGCTAGACTTAGTTGGGGCCTGTCCCAGCATTTCTAGTTAGTTAGAGGCTATTTTCAGACATAGATAGATTCAACTTAGTATTGAGTTAATATCTTTCTTGTATTAAACTCATTAGTTTTCTTATATCTTAGTTATAGTATATGGGTATTCCCCATCATTTCAGATTTATTTATGATTATAGCTTCCGCACAGTTTCTATTATTTAGTTTATCTTTAGTATGCTCATGATCATGCCAGTAGGGTTAGCTTGGGATCTCTTATGGTCCTAGGTCCCGTGTCCGCGTCTCGCGGGTAGCTCGGGGAGTGACAAACTTGGTATCAGAGCACTAGGTTTAAGTGTCCTAGGATTTCTGAAAAGTCACACTAGGTAGAATCCTTTCCATGGATGTGTAGTGCGCACCACATCTAATGAGAGGGAGGGTACAAAGTGTGTTAGGAAAAATCTTCATTTTCGTGTTACTCTTATCGTGCGTAAGGTATGATCTATTTTCGTTCTAACTCAACGTTCTATGTTTCAGTGATCATGCCTCCTCATAGAGCTAACGCCAGGAATGCGTATGTCAGGAATGCAAACGCAGCTCATCAAGTCCCTGATCAAGAAGTGTCGAATGCAGAGTTCAGGAACGCCATTCAGATGTTGGCTCAGAGTGTGGTCAATCAGAGCAATCAGCAGGCTCCAGTTCCGGTAAATGCCAATGTTGGGTCAGCTGCAGCCAAGGTGCGAGACTTTTTTAGGATGAATTCGCCAGAGTTCTCAGGATCGCAAGTTGGAGAAGATCCCCAAAACTTCATTGATAAGGTCAAGAAGATCTTTGAAGTGATGCAGGTAACTGGGAATGATTGGGTTGAGTTAGCATCTTACCATCTTAAGGATGTGGCTCATATCTGGTACACTCAGTGGAAGGAGAACAGGGGTACAAATGCAACTCCTATTACTTGGGATTGTTTCAGCGAAACCTTTCTAGACAGGTTTTTCCCCATAGAGTTGAGAGAAGCAAGGGCCGAGGAATTTATGAACTTAAGGCAGGGTAACATGATGGTCCAAGAGTATGGGCTCAAGTTTAACCAACTCTCCAAGTATGCTCCTCACATGGTTGCTGACTCCAGGGCTCAGATGAATAAGTTTCTTTATCGGGTGTCAGACTTAGTGAAAACAGAGTGCAGGAATGCTATGTTGTTGGGAGACATGAACATCTCTAGGCTCATGACTCATGCTCAGTAGGTTGAGGGTGATAAGGTTAGGGAACAGGCTAAGGAGACTAAGAAAGCAAGAACAGGTAACTACGAGTATTCCTAACAGAAATCGGGTAGTGGAAATCGCTCGCAGTTTCAGCAGAAGTTTTTGACTCCAGCCCCTTCATCAGCTAGTGTTCCATCCCCCAGGTTTCATAACGATCAGAAAGGTAAGGCGTCAGGCTTTAAGTCTCAAGGTAGTGTTTCAGGCACCAAAACTTACCCAACTTGCCCAAAATGTAGTAAGAACCATCCGGGCGAGTGCCTTGCAGGTAAAGAAGGATGCTTTGATTACGGATTAAATAAAAAGGTGATTTGAAACACCATAACTCAATTCCAAGTGGCGACACCGAAATAAAAAAAATAATCCCTATTTATTACCGTCACTTAAATTGGAAAAACCTTCTACCGCTGTGCGCGAAAAAAGGGTGTGACATCTCTGGCAACTCCGCTGGGGAATAACCAGAATTCAAGCTTTGTTATATTGACTTTAACTTGATTTTATTATTTTATTTTATTGGATATATTGTGTTTGATGGCGTAATATGCTACTTGCTGCTCATTTATTACTTGATGCTCATTTATTTCTTTTTATATTTATATTGTTGAACTATACTAAATTATTTTCTCTCACGCACACCTTATGAGTCTTTAAATACACTTAACACACGTTCACAGGAATGCAGTTATGCATCCTATTTTCCCTTGAGATAAAGCTGGAGTGTCTTGACACCCAGTGAAGGATATTTAGTCACATATGTTAGGCGGGGTTGGATCAGCAATGAAGTCGGAATAGCGCTGCTACCGATAAGAAGGAGAAAACACGAAAATATTTCTTCTTTTAGAAGTTATTATACATTTCTTAAAATAAAATAAAAATTTTGCACTACTTAATGAAAAGAATAATAATATTTTTATTTAGATTTTTTTCATAAAGTTTGTAAAAAGAAAATTCAAAATATTTTACTTTCATAATACTTTGAAAAATTGTATTTGTGAAAAAATAAAAAATAAAATAAATATCTTAAAAGTTTTTTTTTTTACTGTCCAATCTGGACGAACTACGCACACCTGATTCTCACCTCAATGAGATACGTAGGCAACCCTCTTTGGGTTCGGTGATCTTTATTCAAAAAAAAAAACACTTTTTTCAATAATTCAAAAAAAAATGAAAAACAAGAAGCTATAATCTCTATCAAAAACAAGATTCTCACCTCAATGAGATACGTAGGCAACCCTCTTTGGGTTCGGTAATCTTTATTAAAAAAAACACTTTTTTCAATAATTCAAAAAAAATGAAAAACAAGAAGCTATAATCTCTATCAAAAATAAGTTTTTATTAATTTTCTTTTAATAATTCAAAAAAAAAATAAAGAATTTTATCTCAAAGCTCTAAAAAAAGACTAGTTATTGAGTTTTAGAAATAAATTATGCAAAGACCTTAATCATTTTCTCAAGTGTGTTACGTACGCAATCCCAAATGGATTTGATCAATGCATTATTAAATTATTATTATTTAAAATTAAAAAAAAGAACCAGCAACAACTAATAATGAAGAAATGACTAACCCTAAAAAACTTTATTATTCATGCACAGAGTTAACGTAAGGTGGTTGGTTTGTGGTTAAGTTGACATCTCATCTCTACAATACAATGTCAAAAGGCAAAAATAAAATGATTCACAATGACGGAAATGAGTCAGACAATGATGAGGTCCAAAACCAGATGATTTCACAAGAAACAATGTCAACAGAAGAGGTAAGGATATTAAGACAGCAAATGACGGAGATGTACGAAGCTTGGATGAGTGGACAAGCTCCAACGTCTTCAATCCGTGATTATCTAAATACAAATATGCCACCCCCTGTCCAAGTATCGATAAGTGATCCAATTTATCCACCTGGATTCGGTCCTTATGCTAACGCATCCAACGTAGCTGGAACTTCTACGATGTACCCTTTGAGTATACCCATGGAGAGTAAACCACTTTTCGTGCCAACTGCACCGACTAATAGTGTCCCGCAGCCTATAATGGAGCCAAAATCCAACAATGATCCTCCACCTAAAGTTCAATATGATCGAGATTATACCCCTAAAGTGACTTTTAAAATTCCAGGCTCTTACTCTCGCACTCATCAGTATAGTTCTCCTGTTGAAGCTGGAAAAACTGTTAAGAATGAGGAACATGAAGAAATGGATAGAAATATGAAGAGTTTGGAATAGAGTGTAAGAGATATGCAAGGATTGGAAGGTCACAAAAGTGTTTCATTCAATGATTTGTGCATGTTTCCCCACGTTCATCTACCCATCGGTTTTAAAACTCTAAAGTTCGATAAATATGATGGACATGGAGATCCTATAGCTCATTTAAAGAGATATTGTAATCAACTAAGAGAGGATGGAAGCAAAGAAGAATTGCTTATGGCTTATTTTGGGGAAAGTTTGATGGGAATTGCCTCAGAATGGTTCATAGATCAAGATACTTCTAACTGGCATACATGGGATGATTTGGCTCGATGTTTTGTTGAACAATTTCAATATAACATTGACATAGTCCCAGATCGTACTTCACTTGCCAACATGAGGAAAAAGAGTATCGAAAATTTTCGTGAATATGCTATTAGGTGGAGGGAGTAAGCTGCTAGGGTTAAGCCGCCAATGAAAGAGTCTGAAATGATTGATGTTTTTCTCCAAGTGCAAGAACCAGATTATTTTCATTATTTACTTTCCGTTGTTGGAAAAACATTCACCGAAGTTCTTAAGATTGGTGAAAGGGTGGAGAATGGCATCAAGTCTGGAAAAATCGTAAGTCAAGCTGCCTTGAAAGCCACAACACATGTGATTAAAAATGGATCAGGAAATCTTGGAGGAAATAAAATAAAGGAGGATGTAGCAAATGTTGTGTCATACACACAAAAAAGTCCAAGGAGTCCACTTTATCAATATGCACCATCTCAATTCCATCACTATCTCCCCATTCAAGATACACAATACTCTATTGTCCCACCTCAATATGCAGTCTATGGTGCACAACCATATGCATATCCACCAAATTATCCTCAATGGAGAGCGCCAACAAATCAAAATGTTCGTCCTTCTTCTCAAAATTTTCAAGCACCTTATAATCCCCGTCTAAGACAAGGATTTGAAGGAGGTCAAAGACATGTGAACAATTTCACTCTAATTGGAGAGTCTTACACAAGTGTATTTGAGAAATTGAAACGTTTGAATATGATAGAGCCAATTCCTCAAAATTATGTGGATCCACATGCAAAAGGTTTCAATCCAACAATACGGTGTGCTTACCATTCTGATGCTCCAGGGCACAGTACTGAAGATTGTCGAAATTTAAGAAGAAAGGTGGAAGAGATGATTCAAACAAAGATGATTGTGGTTCAAAATGATGACCCCCCAAATGTTACTAAGAATCCTCTACTGGCGCATAATGATGTACACTTCATCGAGATGATATGTGATGACAAAGAATATGACAATTCTCTCAATTCTCAGGAAAAGACAATTGAAATTGTTGGAGCTTTCATGAAGGCTAGCGTGCAAAGTAATGGCTGAGAAGTCCAGCTCGGTGATTGAGATACACTCTTCTTTTATCTCAAAAAGAGTGTATGGATAGTTTATTTTGTCATCATTTCTGCTATGCAATTCTTTTTTTTATTTTATTTTAGTAAGTCAGACCTTTCTATCATATATCTTATGTGTTTGTTTGTTGAGTCTTGTCGTAGTTTGGGTTATTATAGAGTTCTAATCGAAAATTTAGTTTGTTGTCTTGTCATCAAGTCTTTTTATTTTAATATAATCTTTATTCTGTGTCAAAGTGACCCGTTCTATTTGGCTTTCCACATATACATATCTTTTCAATTCAATTTTGTGACATGATATGCAAGAGGATTTGGTCAGATCTTAAGATTATATCTAGTCATGGAATGAATACATCAAAGAAGTCAAAATTTTATTTTGAGGAAATGAATAAAGGACTTAGACACCTTGATACTTCCTTTGGTATCAAAAGATGGTTAAAAGGAAAAATTTCGTCTAACTTCACATGTCATTTGTTGTCAAGAAAGTATTACTCAAATGGAGATTCTCATCTGACAAATATGCAACAAAATGATATACATATTTATCAATACATATATGTTGCAAAGAAATATTGTATGATTTTCACTTCACATCTTAAAGGGAATTGCTTGTATTTGACATTTGTAATAATTGATATGCCGAAGGCATTTCATTCTACTATCCAAACACTGTGTAATCCTTTGCTACCCCTTTTGAGCCTTAGTTTTATTTTCATTCATACCCCTCTTTTGGAATCAAAATACAGTCAAAAAGAATCACAAATTAAAAAAAAAAAAAAAGAGTCGAGAAAAATGAAAAAAAGTGAAAAAAATAAAAAAATAAAAAAATCCAATAACAACAAAAAACAAACTTCCTGAACTACGTTCGACCTGATTCTTGCTTTGACAAGATACGTAGACAGCCTTATTTTGAGGTTCGGTTCATCCAAGGAAAATCTAGAAAGTCCTCATCACAAAAACTGGGGCAAAAATAATAATAATTATTATTATTATTATTTAATTTTGTTTTATTTTTATAAAAAAGAGTCAATTCCAAAAGTTGTAAGTCTTAACTCTGTTACGCAGTATCTTTGAGCTTTCACATCAATCCTTTCTTTGTGACCCTGTCCAAAAGCCACGTTACAATCCAGATAAAGACCTTCTGATCAATTTTTAACAATGACAAGTCAAGCAAGCTTTCAGTGTTGATTATATAAGGAAAAATGTCATGTCACTCGCACAAAAGTGAAAATGAAAGAATCTTATTGAGGAAAATCCTCGAAAGCCCTATAGATCATTTGGGTTGAGAGAAATTAAAAAAATGAGAGAGTCTTATTGGTGAAAACCCTCAGGGCACCATAAGACGATATTAAGTGAGAGATAACCAAGAAGAGAGAGACTTGTCTGTGAAAATCTTTCGAGGCATCACCAGTCAAGTGTTAGTCATAAATCTAGTGCAAAAGTTGGATTATAGAAGTCTGACTTCAAAGTTGAAAGTTTGACAAAGATGAAGTTTAGATTGATTGGACAGACTAGACCATTTAATCCAAATTGCATGTCATGATCATTAGGATTGACCACCACTATCAATGGAGTCCATTTATTTTTTATTTATTCTTCTCAAAAGGCCAAATATTATTTCTTCTTATTTTGTGTCGCTCAATTTGATCTTGAGTTAGTCTTCACTAAGCAGGCAGAAAATGATTTCAAAATTGCTACCATCTCTTCAATCGCACAAAACAAAGTTTGATCAGCACATCCATCATGACATGATTCAAGAAATAGTGATGTGCATAGTAACTTGTCAACAATTGACAATTTCTGAGAATTTCTATGAAACAAGATTCAATTATCGTTGGAGGGTGGAAACAATATGACAAATCTGAAGTTTGAAGTTCTAAACAATTAGAGTTGTTTTCAAGATTATCAAGGTGGGTTGACTAGCAAACAGAAACAGTCTTCCCCAGCTGATATGGTTCAACATTGCAATAGCAGGAGCAATCATCTTCAAAGCCAATACCACAAACCGACCACCAGCCCAAAAAAAAAAAAACTCACATTTCTTTTTGTTCTTTCTTTCTTTCTTCTTCTTTCTTTTTCCAATCAAGAAAAATGTTGTTGCTCACATAAAGATTATCTGGAAACCTCAAGTTTGAAAATTATTGCAAGAAAAGAAAATTCATGGATCACCTTTGTTTTTATTTTTTCTCCTAGGATAATCACTTCCTAGTTTGAGTCATTTACTTTTTTTTCCATTCTCTTTTAGAATAAATGCTTCCTAGTCTGAACATTTTTTTTCTTGGGATATATACACTTCTTAGTTTGAGACATTTATTATTTTGAAGCTTACCATTACTAATTACTCACAAAATATTTCTGGTGCAAACTGGGGCAAAAAAAGAAATGTTGTGATGATTCTATTTGATGATTCTATATAGCAGGACCCTCCTCACAATGGGAAGAAGAGTAGCAGGACCCTCCTAAACAATAGGAATTAGCGTAGCAGGACCCTCCTAAACAATGGAAATTAGTGTAGCAGGACCCTTATAAATAATGGGAATTAACGTAGCAGGACCCTCATAAACAATGGGATTAGAGTAGCAGGATCCTCCTAAACAATGAGAATTAGATTAGTAGGACCGTCCTAAACAATGGGAACTAGAGTACTAGGACCCTCATAAACAATGAGAATTAGAGTAGCAAGACCCTCCGAAACAATGAGAATTAGTATAGCAGGACCCTCATAAAAAATGGGAATTAGAATAGCAGGACCCTCCTAAACAATGAGAATTAGAGTAGAAGGACCCTCCTAAACAATGGGAATCAATGAAGCAGGACCCTCCTAAACAATGAAAATTAGTGCAGCAGGACCCTCCTAAACAACGAGAATAGCAGGACCCTCCTAAACAAAGGGAATTAGTGTAGCAGGACCCTCCTAAACAATGAGAATTAGCGTAGCAGGACCCTCCTAAACAATGGGAAGTAGCGTAGCAGGACCCTCCTAAACAATGGGAAGTAGAGTAGCAGGACCCTCCTACATAATGGGATTAGCAGGACCCTCCTACATAATGGGATTAGCAGGACCCTCCTACATAATGGAATTTAGAGTAGCAGGACCTCCTATAAAATGGTATTTAAAATAGCAGGACCCTCCTACATAATGAGATTAGCAGGACCCTCCTACACAATGGGATCTAGTTTAGCAGGACCCTCCTGGACAATGGGATTAGCAGGACCCTCCTACATAATGGGATTTAGTTATTTTCTCCTAGGATAGACGCTTCCTAGTCTGAGACCGTTATTTTTTTTTATTTTTTTTCTCCTAGGATAAACACTTCCTAGTCTGGGATCATTATGTTTTATTTTCTCCTAGGTAAACACTTCTTACTCAGATACATTATTTTTTATTTTCTCCTAAGATAAACACTTCCTAGTCTGAGTTTATTTTTGAAAATTTACATTTGCTAATAACTCACAAAAAATTTCCAGTGAAAACTGGGGCAAAATTTTTGTTTATTTCTTTTGTTTGTGATGGTTTTCAGGTTTCTTCAAGCGAAACGTGGATTTGAAATTCAAGAACAAAGTTTCAACTCTTTTTTCAGAATGATCAATCCCATGATAGCCAAAATTAGCTTCTTCAATGCATGTAACAGCCTGACTTCCTGACATTTATTTCTATTCAACTTTAGATCAAGAAAACATGCAGTCATTCAAGAACATATTCAAATTGTCATTTCGAAGAGTGCAAAAAACTCATCTAAGTGGCAAGTTAAGAATCAAATTCAATTCAAGATCAAGAGACTCACCCAAAAATCTAGGTGATATCTCAAAGTGAAGACTCAAGTGAAGACCCAAGAGAAGTTGCATAGATAGGAGCTTGTACTTTTATTTTCCTTTTGACTATTAGCTTTCATTTTTTATTTATTTATGTAAGGACAAGAGCTGCGACTTGGAGCCTCGATGGAACCTCACGTGACTTCAAACTCATCACCTCATCTCCTTGAACTACATGTGACCTGATTCCTTTATAACCCGAGATATGTAGGATGTCCAAAACCAAGACTCGGTCGCACAAATTTTTCCTTCAAATACAAGTCCGGTCAAAACTTGTTACGTTATCTACTTATTTGTCTGAAAACTCTTCGTGTTTTCAGTCAAAGAGGGGTAAACTGTAGACACGTAATTTTTTACCGAACTTAAGTTTACCACCATTTTGTATAGCTTAAATGTTTTATAAATCTAAATTAAATATTTTTTATTTTTATCTTATTTTATTAAGTTTATTTTAAAAGATTTGAAAATAACAAAAATAGAGTCACACTTTAAGGTACATTTTGTTTTTAATTTATTCAAAATTTTAGTAAATAAATTAGTGATTTTAATATTTTCTTAATTATATATATTTTTTTATTAGCTATTTAACTTTTCTTATAATTCTCTTTTCAGTAATTTAAAATAGTTAGTTAAGATTTTTATGTTTTTATAATTTACATATTTAATTATAAAAAATAAATATCCTACACTATCCATTTTCCTCACTACCACAACCTCACGTACACCTCACACTACCCCACAACTCCCTCACATTCCACTACACCTCCTCCCATATTCTGCACGTACTACACTACTATATTAACACCCACACAAG
>JAJOOS010003224.1:0-29928 GCA_029582725.1 Solanum chiquidenum | reverse complement strand
TTTTTCCCAAGATATGCATATGATAGTAAGTTTTTTCCCAAGATATGCATATGATAGTAAGCTTTTTCCCAAGATATGCATACTGCTTGACTGCACTGAATTTGTCTTGAATCAATGAATATGCAGTGTACTTCTCTCAGTTTTGGAACCTCACATGCAGCTTCCTTCTGATGTCGACCTTCGCCAATCTCCTAGTGTTGAGCTGCTAGGACCACAATTATTGAATGTTTTACCTCTTTCTTCTGTCCTACGCAATGCTGGAGCTTCTTCTAGATCTGTCAGTCATGAGGATTCTGATGCAAAAGTTGATTCTGATATGACTGGAAAAGGAGACATCCCTGAGGAAGTGAACCTTCTCTTTTCCCCCCCAGAGCTCAATAGAATCTCACTAGTCTCTGGGAGCCTGGAGAAAAAGTGCAGAGACTTAAGGTCTGATGTCAAGAAGGAAATTAATCACATTGTTGAGAAGTCCACAAACAATCAGTTTGACCATGGCTTGCTATCTGCTATTGATAATACTGTTGAGTATTCTAATCTGCATGATGATTACTTTCAGCTTGTAAGTTATCGAGATTGTCAAATGAAAGCTTCTGAATTTAGGCGTTTAGCTCTGGACTTGCATTCTCAGTGTGAGATCACTCGGGAGGGTCATGATGCTGCTATAGATGCTTTGCTTTTAGCAGCAGAGTGTTATGTTAATCCGTTCTTTATGGTGTCTTCCAGGGACAGTTCACCTATTATGAACAAACTGAGTACTAAGAAGCCGTGTAAAAACCATGAAGTTTCTGTTCTTCGAGAACTTTTTGAGGAGGACAATGACTTTAAAATTGTAGCTGATCTTGAGAGGAAAAGAGACAAATTTGTTCTTGAAATAATGCTTGAAGCAGCTGAGCTTGACAAGAAGTATCAGCAGAACTCAGACGGGGAATGTATGACTCCCTATGTTGAAGGGAATGATGAAAAACTTGATTTATCTCAGCAAGATATAAAATCAGCAGATGCTATCACCTTACTTCGTCAAAATCAAGCACTTATATGTGATTTTTTAATTCATCGTCTGCAAAAGGAGGAGCACCCGACACATGAGATACTATTGCAAATTCTGCTGTTTCTATTGCACTCTGGAACTAGATTGAACTGTCCTCCTGTGCTCATTGTTGACACAATCATAAAATCTGCTGAGCACTTAAACCAGCAGCTGAGAACTTTTTACTATCAATTAAAAGAAGGAACTGTCCAGTTTAATGAGTGGAAGCTGCAGGCAGTTCGACGTCGCTGGATTCTTCTTAAGAGATTGATAATTGCTTCAAGTGGTTGTGATGAAGGTTCCGAGCTTTCAATTAACTACAGGAGTGGTTTTCGGTTTGCTAATCTAGTTCCTGCTTCAGCTTGGCTGCAGAAAATACCTGCATTCTCATCTTCAACTTCCCCTCTTGCCCGTTTTCTTGGCTGGATGGCAATATCTCGTAATGCTAAACAGTATCAGAAGGAGAAACTCTTCCTTGTCTCAGATCTTTCACAGTTGACATATCTCCTGTCTATATTTTCAGATGAACTTGCTGTAGTAGGTCACCTGGAGCAGAAAGATGACAAGAAAATTGAAGAATCTGGTAGCAATTCAAGCTCTAGGAAAGGGGGTGAAAGTTGTAGTCCACAGAATGGAGATCAGTCTTTTTCTGTTATATACCCGGACATAAATCAGTTCTTTCCCAATTTGCAAAAAGAGTTTGAAGTTTTTGGGGAATCTATATTGGAGGCTGTTGCTTTGCAATTAAGATCCTTTTCTTCTGCTATTGTACCAGATTTATTGTGTTGGTTTTCTGATTTTTGTTCATGGCCTTTTTTTCGAGAAGAGAACCAACCTTTTTGTAGAAGATCTACTGGGTTTGCAAAAGGTTTTGTTGCTAAGAATGCAAAAGCAATTGTCTTTTATGTGCTTGAAGCCATTGTAGCTGAGCACATGGAAGCACTGGTACCAGAAGTACCAACCTTGATGCAAGTTCTTGTTTCCTTGTGTAGGTCTTCATATTGTGATGTGTCATTTCTCAGTTCAGTGTTGCAATTGGTAAAGCCAATTATCTCATATTCTTTGGGAAAATGTTCTGCCAATGAGAACTTAGTGAGTGATGATTCATGTCTTAATTTAGAATCATTATGCTTTGATGAACTTTTTGACATCATCAAAGATGAGAATCATAACACTCCAAGAGAGGATGGATTGTGCAGGGCAATGCCAATTTTTGTTTTGGCATCGGTGTTTCCTGATCTATCCTTGCAACGCAAAGTTGAACTATTGCAGTCTTCTATATCCTGTGCTGATTTTGCTTCTTGTGAGCCAACTACTTCATTTCATGATTATCTTTGTGCATATCAGGCTGTAGTAAGAAATTGCAGAGTTTTGCTCCTTGAGACATTGAGAGGCTGGGGTGTCATTCCCTATGCTATATCTCCGTTGTCTGAAATGGATTCTGCACCATGTGATAATAGATCTGAACAGCATTCAACTTTCCTTTTGGATATCTACTCAACTGAGATGAATGAAACAAACATGGATGATAATGCTGTTGTGAACAAGAAGTCTCATCTCAAAGTTGTGGAAGTTGTAAGATTCTTAAAGGACCTAGAAGCACTCATTTCTAAGCTAAATCCAACTATTGAACGATGCTTTAGGATTCACCATAAATTAGCAGAGAGTCTAGCCCTTGTTTCTGCAGAAAGTTTCGTGTACTCAAGATGCTTATGTTTGGTTGCTGAGAAAGTTCCAGTTTCTGAAGGCAGTGAAGAGGGAATTCTGCTTAAGATGGAATCTATTTCAGATTTCACTGATTTTTGGAAAATCAGTCTTGAAGGACTTGCAGAAATGATTCTATTGCTTCAAAAGAACCACTTGTGGGAACTTGCTTCTGTGATCCTTGGTTCTGTACTTGCTGTTCCTCAACGCTTCTCTTTGCATAGTGTAATTAGCAATGTATGCTTTGCAGTTAAAAATTTCTTGCATGGTGCCCCAAGTATTGCTTGGAGGCTTCACAGTGATCAATGGATCTCTCAGTTATGTGAAAGAGGCATCCACACCTACCATGAATGTGAAGGTTCTCTGATTGATCTGTTCTCTTTCATGCTTTGCCATCCGGAGCCTGAGCAACGATTTATTGCACTTAAACACTTGGGGAGGCTCATGAGCCAAGATGGACATAGTGGGTCTGCTTTATTATGTTCTAGTATTTGCGATAAAGTAGCCTCATCAGTAAGCAAGTCTTCTGCATGCGAGCCGATTATATCTGCGCTTGTTTCTGGTACATGGGATCAGGTAGCTTTGCTGGCTTCATCTGACCCATCACAGCGTTTAAGAATCCACGCAATGGCTCTTCTTGTCAACTATGTACCATTCTCTGAAAGACGCAACTTGCAATCATTTCTTGCAGCAGCTGATACAGTTCTACAGTGTTTGACAACGCTATCACAACCAACCTGTGAAGGACCATTAGTGCAACTTTCAATTATACTTTTTGCCAGTATTTGCCTATACTCTTCAGTTGAAGATATTTCACTTATTCGTGAAAATATTTGGAGCAGTATTGAAAGTTTTGCATTAGGAGGAAATGGTATAATTTTCTTGTACTTTTCTATTACAACCAAAAGTAGATATAAGATTGAGTTCTGTCAGTATTGTGCTTATTGTGCTATCCAATTTGTCTCATTTTTTCCAGAAAGATTTCCTGTCAGCCTTGAGAAAAGAACTTGCCAAGCTTTATGTAGACTGAGAAATGAAGGGGATGAGGCTAAAGAGGTAATAGACCAATAAGGAGACCGATTTTCATTTGTCACTTTCTTAGTGATTTATGTATAGAATTTTCGAACATCAAAATATTAAATTCCTGCTCTCTTTTTTCTTTCTCCAATTATCAAGCTATTAGCTTGACAACATTATTCTTTTGAAGTCCATCTAACGTGAACTTCTTTGCATGGATAAAGATGTTGAAAGAAGCTCTCTCTTCAAATTCCCAGCAGCAAATGGATCCAGATTTTGGTCATACACGCGAAACAATCCTTCAGGTATATACAATCTTAATCCAGTAAGTCTCTTGTTAATGATCTATGTTTCATCAAGATGTCCCACTTTCCATCTGACACGATATGTATAAAGTAACTCCAGTTGTACCTCTGAACATTGTCTAGAACACACGTGGTATTTGGTTTGACTAAAACTAATAATTGCTTTCTATGATAAAAATATCAGCTGATTTATATTTGATTTTAAGGTAGCAATCAGCATCAGCATCATTCCTTTTTAGTTCAATGTCTGATGTGGTCTTTTCCTATTCACATTTGTGTTGATTTCTCTCCTGTGAGGAACTAACAAAGGAGGAGAGAATTATAGGGTACAGGATAAATGTGTTCATAGGATTATATACAATATATATACTACCTTTTCTCAATCTGGGACAATGTGTAACATTTTAGTACACCAACAATCTTATGGTCTAACATGAGTTTGCAAATTGTTGAATTGTGTGGACCATCTCATCTAAAAGCTTAAGTTGTTAAAGAGAGCACACTTCATTTACTCAATTATATTCTCAACACACCCTCTCATGTGCGGGCCTCATTTTTTCATGGGTTAAGCACGTGAAATTCTTTTATTTTATTTTTATAATGGGTGTGGTGTGATTTGATCCCATGACCTCTCTGCCTGCTCTAATATCATGTGGAAGTGTGTGGCCATCTCATCTAAAAGCTAATGTTGTTAGAGAGAGTAGACTTTACTTAATTATATTCTCAACAAAAATTGTGAATACACTACCATAGTAAAAGGTTGCTCATTGTAAAGAGGCACACTGATGAGTTTTCTCTAGGAAATAGCTGTAATTGCACAACACTAGAAAAAATATTGGCAGAAGTGTGCCAAAGCATGTTTAGGCTCTAAAGCTAGGTATGATGCAGATTGGGCGCTTTGCCTCAAGCATTCATCACTTCAATAAATCCCCTAAGGCCCCTTAGTGTGAAAGAATCTGACTTTTGGCCTTGGAAGATAATATGGGAAGTCAAGATTCCATACAAGGTAGCATGCTTTACATGCTTAGTGGCAAAACAAGTTGTCCTAAATCAAGATAAGCTAATGGAAAGGGGGTCAGAAGCTATGTCCTAGATGTTTTTTGTTGAAGCTGACTGGGATGTAGATAGGGTGACAACTTTATTGAGTGAAGTGGAGAATTTTCCTGGCACTACTGTACAATCTGATACACTGAAATGGAGATATTCAGGGATGGGATTTTCTCTGTGAATAAAATGTGCAAGGGCAATAGTGTGATGCAAGGTGAGTGCCCAAACATCTGGAAGAGCATGGCTCCCACCAAGGTTAAATGCTTCACTTGGCTAGTGGTGAAGAGAGCATGCCTTACACATCATGAGGTTCTACAAAAGAAGGGGAGAGTAGTAGTGACAAGATATTTGTTATGCAATGAAACCGGGGGAACAAATAACCATCTTTTTCTGCATTGCAAGTTCACTACACAACTGTGGAACCTCTTCTTCAGTTTCACAAAGACTGAATGGACAATGCGTGAGCATATTGCTGATTTGATGAGCTTCTGGATGAGAAGAGGGGGTGGCAAGAGTCAGAAAAAATGGAGGAGGATAATACCTTCTTGTATATGGTGGACAGTAAGGAAAAAGAAATGGGAGATGTTTTGAAGACAAGATCAAGTTCATACATGATGTGAAATGGAACTGTTTAGTGTCTTTATTTATTTGGTGCAAAGGGAACTGTATAGAGGAATTAGATGAGATGGTAGATTTATTAGGTGCTCTGTAAAACTTAGAGTCTAATCGTACTACGTTGTAATTTCTTGGAGGTGGTCAGCATTCCTTAATGCTGAAGAATACAACAGTACTAATTCTCATAAAAAGAGTGACAAAACAACTTTGACAGATTTTCATCACCTTGAGGTGAATCAGGTGGACTATGCCAAGGAGTACATTGGAAGTTTTAGCTTGCCGGAATAGAGATGATAATCTGTTAGGACAGAGGGAAAAATAGAGGGAGAAATAGAAGGAGAAATGGAAGATTGTCCTAGCTTGCATCTGGTGGACAATTTGGAAGGGAGAGAAACCAAAGGTGTTTTGAAGATAAGAGTATTTCTCTTCAGAGGTTGAAGATTAATTGTCTAGTGCTTTTCTACTTTTGGCATATTCATGAATATCCTCAGGAGGCAGAGGACATTCCTAGTGTTTCAGATTATTTATGAGGTTTAGGTGGTAGGTTTTGCTCATATGAATACTACTGTAATTATTACTGAAGAACACCTTTGGTGTAGTTCTTTGTCTAAAATAGATATGTTAACTGCTAAAGAAAAAGGGGTACATCATATCTAGCATACTGACTTCTCTGACACTAACACGGACATTCTGGGAATAAGCCCTGCTATTACCAACAACTAAAGACCCTGCAATGTAAGAAATAATAATAGGTAATTTGAAGTGAAAATGAAAAATGAGAATAAATCAAAATGCTAACAAGAGAAGTTAGTAAAATTCAGTTCTCTTTATTGTAGCTAGCGCTTGAACCTTTCATGGCCTTTCTTCATATTATTGTCTTGTCTCTTGTAGAATAATAAGCACAAGGCAGTTTATATTGGTTCCTGTTTCTGAACTCTTCATTATGTTTCTTTCCCTTGTCTTATTAGTTGTTCATTTCGTTGTTTGGGCATCTTTCTGTAGATAGTTCCATCAACTAGTAATTAGTACCCTCTGGTATTTCTGTAAACTATATTTTCTCTAATTTGACCTTAATTGTCTTTTAGAATGCTGTATTGTGTATCCATTTTTTCGTTCAATTTTTCAGGTCATATCTGATTTGTCCACTGTCAACTCATACTTTGACTTTTTCTCAAAGGAATGCCACCAAAAAGTTCTGGTAAGGGTTTGGTAGCTTTATGACATTCATTATTACTTGAGCTTTTCTCTTGACACTGTAGCTTCAATTATTCAAGGAATTGGAGGAGGCCGAGATTGAAATAGAACTTCTTCAGAAGGAAAAAACAATGCAGGAATTATCAGCTGAATTTAAAGATTTGCATCAGCTTCCCTTCCTAACTGGTAATACTTTCTAATAATATGTGCATATTTTGTATGCTTTGGAACACAAAATTCTATCCGTCATATCAGTGCATGTTTTCTTGTAAGTGAGACTGCTAGGTGCTCCACTGAATAAAAGGCTGACTTCATACTGTTGCGTGAACTACCGCAGAGCAAAGTGCTACAGCTAAAAAAAAATTCAACTACATCGATTGATGGGGGAACATATATTTTCTGACATTCAGCTTTTGAAATTCTATTGTGCAGATTCGGCAAGGCAAGATAACCGCTTGCAGCAAATCAAAGAGGAAATCAAATCCTTGTATGCACCAACTACAATCTATATATACTTTGGATAAGAGTTGTATTTTGTAGCTGTATTTATTGAACAGTTTTATCTTTTTGTTTCTTCTGGTTGCTGGTTGAGTGTTCAGAAATAAGCTGATCATTAATTTATCATGGGTTTCTGCATACATCCACACTTCACTGTCACTTTGTAGCCTCAGGGCTTCAATTGTTTGCCTGGGCATGCTGACTCTTTCTAGTTAGAGCTTTATTTTTATGCATCACTTTGAAATTGAAAATCAACTTGCACTTGTTTGACTGTTATCTTATACCTACTTTTCTGTTTGCTACCCCCCGCCTCCCCCCAAGAAAAAAAAAGAAAAAATGAACCTCTGCTTTTCTTCGTTGCCTTTTGACCCGTTTTAGGGGTTGGTGAATTCATTACACACTTGTTTAGATTTGTACTTTTCTTTAGGGTAACTGAGATGTCTTTCAATGTCTGTGATTCACTTGTATAAAATGTGGGGTTGGTGGTCTCCTATATGTATTTGATGCAGGATAAAGGTTATTTTGCATTAGACTATAGTTTTTTGTTCTCTATTTATTTGTTCTGGTAAGTTATCTCTAATCCATGCAGATGTGCTGATGTGAACCGATGTTAGTAATTTAACTTTCAATAGAGCATCTTGCCTTTCATCTCCTACCTCCATCCCCACCCATGTTCAGTAGAACTGATTGATTGAAGAAAATGAAAAACGCGATATTATCTGAGGACGCTTATTAGTTCTACACTCATCTTCTCAAGGCAGAAAAAGAATTAGAGGAGATTGACCTTAGACTAATTTATTTAAGCTCTTCTGTGTATCTCTTCTTACCAGAGAAAAGGCCAAACTCAAAGAGGAGGTTGTAGCACGCAGGCAAAGGAAACTACTCGATAGGCATGCCCGGCAAAAGTTCTTGGAAGAGGCAGCTCTTCGAGAAGCTGAACTTCTACAAGAGCTAGATAGGTTTTTCCTAGTGTCCCTCAATCTCGTGCTTACATTATTTGATGATTACATGTTAATTGTAAAATGTCTACATGATGCTACTGTGTTAGAGAGAGGATGGCTGAAGTAGAAAAGGAGATTGAGAGACAACGTATGCTGGAGCTTGAACGTACAAAAACCAGGGAATTGCGACACAGCCTTGATCTAGAGAAAGAAAAGCAAGCACAGGTATGAAAGATGATCATAGCTCAATTGTCATCCCTTGGTTATGACAGATAGGACAAAGTGTTTCAAATTAGACCTATTAAAATGATGCCTAGTGGATGCTTAGGTTTTGCTTGCATCAACGATATTTCTCTTTATGCCGAGTGACTTTTCTGAATATAGTGGATATCTTGTGATACACGTTTTTTAATAAGTAAATCAGCAGTAAACATCATGTCAGCTTCATAAAAATAAAAAGCTTCTTTTTTGTTCAGGGAATTCAGACTACTAATACAAATTAATCTTTTTTACTTTATTTAAGTTTCTTTCCGAGTTTTTTCTTCTTGCTTTTTCCTTTGTCTCTTCCTTCCTTTTTAAATATTGCCTCAGTTCCTGGTTGCTCTCTCCTTTGAATTGTTTGTCTTAATCCAGCCTAACGACACATTTCCATCAGCGGAGTGTGTGGACCTTTCACCCTCCCCTTTATACTTGATTAACCATTTCCTTGTAATCTTAAAAGATAGTGTGTGAGACACCATTCGGTATAAAGAACTTGTATCTAGTGGCGGAGCCAGAAATTTCGTCAAGGGTGTTCAAACTTTAAAAGAGAGAAAAAAAAAATTAGCTGAGTAGTTTGCACCAAACATTTTTTTTTACTGATAGGTGGGTGCACCCAAATCTAAAATTAAATTACATATCATTTAACCAAAACATACGAAAACTTAAAACTATAAAGCGTAACAATTCACTTTATATGGATCGAAAAATATAAAGAAGACTGTTATACTCTAACAATTCATTTAAAATGGATCGAAAATATATAGAAACAATAAAATCTCAATTATTAGGTTAATAAATTCATTGAATAAACTGTAACAAAATTTAACAATTCACTTAATGTGGATCGAGAATATATAGAAACAGTAAAATCTTAATTATTAGGTTAATAAATTCATTGAATAAATTGTAATAAAATTTAAGGCTAGAAATAGAAAGATAAAAAATTGTGTTAAAACGTAGCAGGCCAGGATCGAACCTAGGACCTCAAAGACGCAAATGAGCATCCTTACCGCTGGATTGCCAGCCTCTGTTGTGTTTAAACATGTTCATTAATTAAGATATCTAGTTAATAGACTTATATACACGGTCGAATTTTCCGACGAAGGGTGTTCTGCTAACCACCCTTTCTTATCTGTAGCTCCGCCCTGCTTGTATTCTCATTGTAAGTGATTTGCTAAATTAAATTTAAGTTTCATATGATGGAGTGGAAGTCTTGCATGCCGATTTCACCTGATCTTTTTGCAGAGAGAACTGCAACGAGAACTTGAGCAAGTTGAATCTGGAGTTCGATCGAGACGAGATTTTTCATCCACAAATAGTGGGTAAGTTTTGTTGCCTAATACTTTTGTTTCATGATAAACTATAGCAATTTTTTTTGCCATCTGAATCTTTTGTGTTGAGAAAACTATTTTAGGTTAATCTTTGGCTCAGACTCCTTCCAAAACCCTGTTCCCTCCGGGGGGCTCTCACCTCCCCTTTTCATTTTTCAAAACTGCAAGATTTGCTTTAGTTATTGCCGGTGGACATAAGAATTCTCTTATGTCTTGGTTATGTTGTATAATGGCAAGGGTGAATGTCAAGGCATAAACAGGTGGAAGCACTTGCCATGCACATAAAGTCTTTCTAAATTGTTCAGGCTTGTTGCTTTGATGTCATACCACAAGGTTTACCATGGTCCAAGATGAACATGGAATTACTTTTTTCTTCAGGCAAATAATTTTGTTTTTATAGACAATGAAAATACTGCATTTTCCAATGGTTGAGTTAGTAATTCTTTCCTCTAGCTTTTATTTCTCATGGCTATTGAATTGTCTTCTACAAAGAAAAGAATTCCTACTGTCCAGTGGGAATAACTCAAGAATGCAATGTTAGCCGTGCATATAGATGGTACAAATTGATTGAGCACATCATTGATATGTCATGTAAGATTTGAAGAGTCCCTTTCTTGTTCCAGGATGAGAAGAAATGCCCTCTAATCTTACGCAAAAATAGTGTTGTTTTATGAACTATGAATGCACTAAATTTGATGGGTAGTAGAATTAGTAATTCTTTTCTAGCGTTTGTTGCTTATGTCCATGGGATTCTGGTTGTGAGAACTGATATCATGGTCTCGATAGCACATTCAAAGGCTGTTTAATGTAGATGTCACATCAATGCCTCCAAAAATGGTGGCAGTGGGAGTAAATAAATCATATTTGTCCTATTCTTCTCTCTTGTCAACAAAATGGTTGCAACATCAAGCAGCAATAAGTTGGTCTGTTTCTCAATCAGTATTAAGTGTCAAACTGGGAGTGCTATTACTGACTTCCATTGGATTATTTTTTTGCTCTTGACAATTGATTAATACAGTGGTTTAGTGCAACAGAATTTTGAAATCCAAGGAATCCTCTCTTGATGTGTTTTTCAATCTAATGCAGTAGGCCGCGAGAAAGATACCGTGAAAGGGAAATGGGAAGAGCAGGTAATGAAGGGACCAGAACAAGTACAGGGATGACACAGCCTGAAACTGCTACAAGCTCGTCAATGGTAACCATGCCTACTGTTGTTCTATCAGGGGTTAGGCAGTTCTCTGGCCAACATCCAACTATTCTACAATCACGCGACAGAGATGAATGTGGCAGCAGCTATGAAGAAAACTTTGATGGTAGTAAAGACTCGGGGGACACAGGGAGTATTGGGGACGCAGACCTGGTATCAGCACTTGAGGGACCATCCATGAACTTTGGGTCATCTCAAAGGCATGGTCCCCGGGGGAGTAAGCCTAGGCAAATTGTGGAACGAAGAGAACGGGATGGTAGACGGGAAAGTAAATGGGAGAGAAAACATTAAATTAAGCACCAACAAGATTAGTCACATTACCTACCAAGTTTGATGGAATATACACTTCCATTACAGGTCAAGTAGTAGTGCTATAGGATGGTTATCAATTTTTGGATAACCAGATTTATCTGTGTTAGCAAGAATGTTGTTGTAGGTATATATTTATCTGTAGAGGAAGAAGCTCAAGGAAGACTGTAAATTCGCAGCACTGTCCTCATAGTAAGCTAGGGAGTACCTAGTCGAGCTTCAGGCTGTTTTGTAAAAGTAATTGTACCATTATCTATTGTAATGACATGTGACTTATATGTTCAAGATTTTGGCAATTTCTGGTTTTTGCTCTTGGATTGTTTTTGCTTACAGCATGGTGGCCCTTTTTTCTGGGGAGAAATATGTGACCTGAGTCGATTGGATTATTTTGTTAACTATTGCTAGTCGATTCATTTGGTTGAATTCCTTAAAATTTGTGCCCCATCCATTATTCTTGAAAGGTATTGTTTAGTTTAAGTTAACGACCCAAGACCAAGGTTAAAAACGTATGTTACAACTTACAAGTAACATCCAAAATCTATATATGTGCGTGGAAATATTCCTTATGTGTAACAGTGAAACATGAACTTAGATCTGTCCTTCCTGATACTTGCATTGAGATAATGATGTTCAGATTTGATTTAGATGGCGAGGACATAACAGAACCATGATGGTCCTGAGGATCTTGTCCGTTGGATCGTTGCGTGAGTAAGAACCGAAATGAACCAACTTTTGAGAAGACGGTTCATAAATATAGATTAAGTTGGTTCTATACAATGATGTCAAGTTGTTACAACAATCAGGAAAAATACAACAAGAGCTTGACATTACTTCATTAGAGAAGGAGATCAATCAGTACTGCCCTATCATTGTGTATATATCACCAGGAATGGCGACTACTTCTCCGTAGCCTTCTGCGAAAAGGCCTGCATGCCTCTATGCTAAGATCAACTGCAGCAGCAAGCGCCATGAAAATGGCTGCGTCTTCCACACAGGTCACATGTCGCATGGCAAGTTGCACGAGGGGCTTGCTGCATTTCCCTTCCCCTTGTACTCGACAGCTCATGACAAAGCCACCTGCAACAGGACTTAGTGCTGCGAAGTCTCCACTGCTTCTTGGACTAGGCAATGGACTCGTTGCTGCTCGAACCTGTCTGTCCGTGTCTATGTAGAACTCACCACCCTTTTCTGCACTGATCAAGATCTCAGACATGAGGAGATCGCCACCATTTTCTTGCCCCTCAGATAGAAGATGGAAGCGACAGCAAATGGTATCTCTGATCCCACGTTCACGCCATGCTTCAAGCTTTCCCCATGGCTGCCAACATCCAGGCCTGCAAACATCAGGATGAACAATCAACCAAGCTCCTGGGTTGGATTTGGCAACCCAATCACAACCTGTTGATGGCACAAACGGAGTTGTTATGAACGCTGCTGCAACAGCCGAGCCAGAGAGATCGTGTATCTTTACTTTCCATCCTTTCCTCTCTCTTTTCTCTACGTCAAGTTCAGAACCATCAACTGAATTTGACCAAAAATTATTTAATGGATCTACCGGAGATACCCTGTAAGTTCAGCATAACACACAAGAATTACAGAAAAGACCCGAATTCTAAAATCAGTTGTGGAAGGAAAACAGTAGACAAGATAAGCCTTGTAAATGCACTTTCTATCGTCTCTGATGAAAAACTACAAACAGATAGATTTAAGAGTAAGGAATAGAAATGAACCAACTTAAAGTTAGTACCCTGAACTGAAGCATATTTGAAAAATAAAAAGAACCATTTAGTACCTGTCCTGACTAAACTTGCAACTGAAAATAGGTTGCTTGATGTTCCCCTGAAGCTGTACTACCTGGGGACTTAGTTTCGTTTTATCTTCAAACTGGAAAACATATCTTGGATCAGGGTCCAGCTTCACTCTCAAATGAAGCTCCGGTCCAGGTTTTCCAGTATCCTGTTTGTTCTTGCCAATTCCAATCCAGCCATTAAACAGAGTGACTGGCTTTCCGTCACCCCACTCAGGACCTACTTCCAACTTAAAAGTCCCAACTTGTTGTCTCTTAATACCAACTCCACAGTGGCCACCTTTGTGTCCTGTGAATACAACTATCTCTAGACATGCGTGAGGCGCATAAAAACACCCAGGTTCAAGTAAGGCTTTCAAATCAGATTCTTCAAGATAAAAGCTGGATGCAACGTTGTGAATATCCACGGTAGCTTCAGGTGAAGAAATAAAGGGAACAGATGATGTCTGTACAGGGAAACCTCGAAGACGGATCTCGCATACACAGGGAGAAGAGAGTGCACTTATCCCTGATTTTGTACCATTTAAAGTTGTCCCAGAGGGTCTCAACCCCAACGACCCTATTGACAGCCTAATAAAAGCCTGAGGATCCATTCTGGTCAAAACATCACCATTTGTTGTACACTTTGATCTCACAATCTATTAAATCCTGTCAGTCAACAAGTGATGGTCAGGATGGAGACATTAGAAGTAGTTACTAAAGGTAAAACAGGAGTTATCTCAAATTCCACATTCAATTGCCAGGATATTTCATTTAGACACTCGAACTAATCCCTGTTACAATTGAACCCTCAACTCCTAATAAAGTATTTCAATTACACTTTCGGTGCAAATTTGGGAAAAAATTTGCGTGTGTTTTCATTCATCTATTAGGTAAGTAAGTTAACCCCATAAAATATGTATCTCATTTAATTAAACGCATTCACTTCAATAAACTGTAAAACCCCAAGTGTTTTCTACTTGAGGTTGTAATAGTCTAATACATATACTCATATGGTGACTATATGAATATGAAATGTGTGTGGAATAATCTAATACATATACGAAATACGAAATAATGTTTGTAACAAGAGGGGAGAAAGATATGTGTGGAAAAATCTAATATATAGTCACCATAAAGAGGAACTGTTGCGCAGGAAGAAATATCAGCCATTTGGTTCAGAGAGATCACAGCAAGTAAAAGCACTTCATTTTGATTGGTATGTTTTCATCATTCACATCCTCCAGTAAAATAAAATTGAACCTCTAAATAGCACAATATCTACGTATTTTCTTAACATGGCTCTCAAAATATAATATACTTATATCTCAAAAGGGAAAATTGGCTCCCTTGTTTATTAGACATTGAAAAGACAAAAACAACCAGTCTATCAAGTGCAAGCTAATGTCCTTAGTGAAGTGCATCTGATAAATAACTTACCTCATGGTCCAAGTAAATAAACCTGAAAAAAGACTGGCATGTTTGGATAGTCTGAGAAAACATGAACACGTTAAGCAAACTGTAACCACCCCAGAAGCAGCAAAAGGTAAGGTCTTAAATTTTACTACAAGAATGGTCACATACCTTTAAGTTCTAAACTTCATAGGTAGCAACATAACCTGTTCATTCGGTCTCCCCACCCCCTCCCAACCCACTTTCCCGCTCCCAGTATACTTTACGGAAAAAACCTCAAAGAAAGAGGAAAAACAACAAGAAATGCAACAACTACTACACATTAAAACTATCCTAAGCTCAAATGTTACATCCCTTTCAAAATTGCACTTCCTGACGCTTTTTCACTTTAATATTTAAAAGTAAGAGCAAGAATATTGTAATCGGTTCTAATTGCATTATTCAGTGCAATGTTTGAGCTGTCTTCTTCAATAACGGTCAACCGTTTAGCGGATCTGAAATATGTTGTTTTATGTGATGTTATCAAGGTTAAGAATAAAAAGAAACACATTTCCAGGTAAATAGCTCAACAAGGCTCACAAAACATTTCTTAATCAGGAAAAGTTCTCTAAAAGTTGCTAGAAAGCATGTATTGTAATCCACCTCTGCCTAAAAACTCCCTTCTTTCCAACTTTTTACACAAGCAATCATATCTAGCTTATTTAGATACTTCATGAAAAGGATATTCACTCCTTTTCTATTAGTTGCCATGTTTTCTTCACTATCGTTTTTTTTTTCTTTCCATTACTACTTTGATTTGCTTCACTTGAGCCGAGGGTCTTTCAAAAACACTTTTTTACTTCCCGAGGTAGGAGTAAGCCCTGCATACACTCTACCGCCAGAACACCCCCTGTTGTTGTTTTATGAAAAGGATACTCACTGTTTTCATGAATCATAGTCACTTCTATATAGCACTCAAAAGTTTACCAATAACAATAGCTTCTGACAACAAAAGAATCACTTCAGTTAGCATTTTACTGACAAACCAACTAAAAGCAAAAAAAAAAAACCTTTAATTCCACTAATCCTTTTTTGGGTCTTTCAAGTTTCAAATCCTCCAAAGATACAATTTTTACCCATTAATTGAGCTTAACTTGTTCAAACAAGAAACCTGTACAGTGAACAAAGGTCAACCATCTTTAACATTTACTCAAAATTGGCACAAAACCACATATAACACACCAAAAATAAACACGAAATTAAAGATAATAATAAATACTGTAATAAGAAGCCAAAAAAAAACCCACCTTTTTTTACAATGAATCTTTCTCTTCCTTTATAGCAACACCAAAGCCACTTTTAGAGCTGCAAACACTCAAAATCCTTCCAAAGCCTGAGAAAATCCTCATAACTTTGTCATTCAAAAAAATAAAAAACTTTTCTTTTCACTTCGAAAAACCCAAAAAAAAAACCAAAATTCCAAAATGGGTCTCACCCCTTTTATCTCTCTTTAGTAGATCCCAATTAGTAGTATAAAAGTGAATGATTCAAAGAGAGATGCATATATAGCAATGATTGAAGCAAACCCACCAAAACCCAAGAACTGGTATTATGTAGACTCTGCACAGATCACGAAAAGAACCCGATCTTTAAACTATATTGTATAGTAAAATTATTTATTTATATGCATATTTTGAAAGTGTGGAAACACATATTTCTGTATATTTATTAAATTAATAACAACGACTTGAGGAAAGAGAGAGAGTGTGAGAACAAAGGAGACATGGGGTTTCATTATTTAGAACGAAACAGGCGGAGAAAGTAAAGGACTATTACTCGTTTCGTTCGTCCACATTATTAAAAATAGTTGTATTAATGAACAATTATTATAAAACGAAGGAAGTATTAATTTGATGCTCTACTATAACAAACTACATTAATTATGCATAAATATTTATTACTTTGGTTTCTTTGAAGTTATAAGTGATGTTTTTATCTGATCGGACTTTTAAACCCACACATAAGACCAATTGCTATTGAAATTCGAATTTATGATACGTTAATTCAATTTATAATATGTTAGTCATTATATCATTCTTTACAACATACATCAATCGCGATATCTTGAAGATTTATAATAGAGAAACTTTTTTAAAAAAAGTTTGTGATTTATATATGGATTATATAAATAAACTATTTTAAATATCATTATAAATAAGTGTTTTCATTCAAAAAAAAAAGAAAAAAGAATAGAGACTTGTGGGACCTTTTTGTGGATTGTTTTTTTTAGCAATTTTTAATTTTAGGAAGTGGAGAAAATGGTTGAAAGAAATTAAATTGGATACAGCTGTAACCAATCCTTTTGTTGTAATTTAAATGAAAGAATCATTTTCAAGTACAGCTAAGTTGGTGTTGAGAGTGACTTCATTTCCCTAACCAACTATTCTTTTTTAAAATTAATTCTAAAGATAAGTCTAATATTTGGTGGAAAATAGAAAAAAAAAATGTATATTTTTTTTTCAAAAAAATAATAATATACGATATATATCGTTACTATGAATTAAATATTAAGAAAATGGATTATATATAATTTAAGAATCTTACTGGACTTTTTTATACCTCAAATTCAAACATTGGACCTCTCTTATTAAGATGGGGAATTTTATCGATCGTACTACAATTCATATTAATAAATTATGTTTCATTCTAACCTTCAGTAAAATAGAAACACTATCTTATTTGAAGAAAATAATATATAGAGGTAAAAGTTTTATGATTAAAATTATACGATCGAGATTAATATTGTCTCTTGTAATTTGTAAATATAAGTTATTTAGTCTATAAGTAAATAGTATTAGCTAAGATAATTTAAGAAAGGGATAATAACATTTTGATCCTTCGATTATTAATAAATAGATGTTCATTTTTTTTCATTTCTGGCAATGTATTTATTAAACTTACTAAACAAGCTTAGTATCTAGGAGGAAAAGTATATTGTCTTGTGATATAAAGACAAAAAACTTTCTGAAATATTGATTCTTTCAATAATATATAATGCCTAAACTTTCTTTACAAATTTGAGTAAAAATTGTTTACCCATTTCCTCGTAAGTTTTTGGACATATATATATTAATTAATACTCCATTTGTCCCAATTTATGTGACACATTTCGAATTTCAAGATTCAAACAAGTCTATCTTTGACCGTAAATTTTTCCTATATCTTTTAAATATTTTGAATTATCAATTTTTGAGACTTATAGTACTTTTTATGTAGTTTACAAATATATAAATTTCATTTTAAAAAAATTGAAGATTTCATGAGCAAATTATCGGTCAAACTTAAATTGTTTGACTCTCGAAAAATGAAATGTGTCACATAAATTGGGACAGAGGGAGTAACATATTTTGGTGGTACAATTCCACATAAGCTAGTGTTATACTATAAAATTAGATATACTTTACCCAAAATAAAATATAAAGAAAAAGAGCTTAACTTTGTAATCATCATCAAATGAAGGCAAATTCATGAGAGTTCAAACTTTGTTAGATAAACTTATTAATTGGCATGCGTTATAAATTATCTTTCCCTAAAAATTATATATATTATATATATATATATATAAGTTATATATTATTTTTTATATTTATATTAAATTTTCTGATTTCGCCGCTATTTACTTATCATATTCAAAAAGTAAAGACAAACAATATATTTTCGTTCCATCACAAATTATTTATGCATTTTCTTTTTCGAATGTCAAACTATATAGACCTTAAATAATATTTTAAGATGTATTTTTTCACTATATTACTATAAGAATTGCTTCTTAATTATATATAATACTTTTTCAAATAGTTTTTAAATATCTAAAAAAAAATAATTTTAAAATATTAAATTACTTAAATCAAATTTAGCTCAAAAAATAATTAAATCAACTTTCGAAGGGAAGTATGACCAAGTATTTTGGGTACGACTGAGGGAGTAGTAAAATCTTTGAATTAATTAACTATACTAAGGTCTAAGAGGATATGGGTTTTTTCTTAAAGTTAGTCGTCTTTGTTAGAGTGTGTTTTACTCTTAAATATGAGATTTTTCAGTACAAATACGAATTTAATCAAATTTCAATTGAATTCTGAACATCAACAGAAAATCATATTTTTCGACAAATTAATATTAGCAAGCAAAATCCAGTTGGACCAATAGTATGGACATTAACATCCAAAATATTATTGGTGTCGGATTTTCTTAAGAAAAAATAATTAAAAAGCCATTTTCAATCACATCTTCTTGTGTCTTAAATAGATTTTTAAAAAAGTGAGAAAATAAAGACAAAAAATCCATTGTGGATTTAGTTACGTATTTGTTTTGTTTCTTTGAAATTGACAGATGTTGATATAAATACAAAAGTTGAAATAGGGAAAGCCAAAATAAATAAATAATTAATTAATAACAACAACAATAACATATATAGTGTAATTTCACTAGTAAAATCTGAAACAGTAGATGATAATGGAGATCTTATCCGTACCTTTATGAAATATAAAGACTATTTTCGATAGACCATTAGATAAAATAAATAATATATTAATGACGTACAGAAATTGTCATGCTAAAGTCACAAACATGAACGCGTGTAATATCTAAAAGTATTATTTGGAAAAACTAAAATTTAAATGAAAGTCGGACAAGAAATTTTTGTTGCCATATTTTTTTATTGTCTGATTGAAATATTATGAGGTTTATCTGTTTCTAAAAATATTTTTTTGTTAATATTTCCAATATATTTAGGCTGTTTGGTTCTCCTTATCCCTAAAAAGACACCAAAAAACATATTTTCTGTCTTTTTTTTTCTTTTGTTTTTGTGATCCATTTTCTTTTCTTCCCAATTTAATCTTTTGAAGTACTACAAAGATAAATAAATAAATATTACTGTTATTATTATTATTTCAAAATTGGGGCAGGGGAAGATGAATAGGAAATTACAATGTGGAGGATCGCACATTCGTCAATAAAGTGAGAGTTCAAAATTCAGATAATTAACCAATTGAGCTATTAAAATTTCTCAATATTACTGTTATTATTATTGTTATGAAAAGATACTACCTCCGTCCACTTTTAATTGTTATAGTTTCCTTTTTAGAGTTAAATTATAATTAAAAAAAATTGACTAACAATTTACAATGTATTTTTTCATCATATTGACATGAAAAAATTGCAATTATAGTACTTTTCATATAGTTTTTGAAAATCTATTTTGTTTTGTTTAAAATATATCAAATTAATGTAATCTAATTTAATTTTGAAAATTAGTCATTTTGACTTTTAAAAAACACAACATGACAAATAAATATGGACGGATGAAGTAATCAAATAAGGTACTCCCTCCGTCTCATTTTATATGTCACCTTTTTATTTTGCACTTGCATTAAGAAATGATTTAACTTTACCCTTCTACCCTTATTTAATTTTTTTGGAACTCAAGTTTTTAATCAATGAATATGAATTAATTTATTTGATTAATTAATTTAATCAATGAACATAAATCATTTATTTAGCTTTTCTAAGTTGGTCAAATATATATTTTAAAAGGCTAATAACTCACATGGATTAAAAAAAAAAGAATATA
Source organism: Solanum chiquidenum (assembly GCA_029582725.1). NCBI lineage: Eukaryota > Viridiplantae > Streptophyta > Magnoliopsida > Solanales > Solanaceae > Solanum > Solanum chiquidenum. The sequence continues at coordinate 9,665 of JAJOOS010003224.1, read as the reverse complement.
TAGTAATTTATGTATTAATTTTATGAAATGACAAGTATTATGGATTAACTATTTATAAAAAGAAATGACATATAAAATGGGAGAGAAGAGTATCTCCATACCTGAAGAGTATATAGCATGAAGTCTGACATAGTATAATTCCTACTTTTTGTATATAATATTTGATATTTCTATCGAAATTAAATTAAATTTGAATACATATTATAAAATTATTTTTAAAACTAATACTTTCAATAAATCTTTTTTATTTTAAAAACTTAAATTTAAGACATTTAATTAAAGATGAAAGGTTCTCGACCGTCCTACTGCAATACGTATTATTATAATTTTTAAGTTTTGGATCGGAACAATATTCACTCGTGACTTCAAGAAAGAAACAGAATAAAAATCCAATTGGTCAAAGAAAAAACATAAAATATATATATATTATAAAATTCAAATAGGAGAAAATTTCTAAATTTGTGGAGAAAATATAAAAGACAGCTCATGTGCTGATGTGCATGTCAAAGTAGCGGCGCATTGGGTCCCTTTTAGCATTTTGAAACAACTTTTTGATCATTTTGAGGTGATAAAAGTGATAAATAATTATTCATTTTTAATTAAATATATCAAATTCGTTTACTCATTCAGAGCGAGGATTCATATTCAAAAATTATATAAAAAGGCTTTATAAATTTTCAGTCGATATGATAAAAGACAATATGATAAAAGAATATTATAAAAATGTTGATTAGAATTTACATATACAAAAGTGCTAGAGAGTATTTGCATACTCAAGATAATTATGATCTTTGAAGCTAAGGGTTCATAAAATATTTTAATTCAGAGCACATAATTTCATAAATACAATAAGTTATATACTACTCTCTCCATTTCATATTATTGCCCACTATTGATCTTTTAAGAAAGATTTAATTAAATGTATTTTTTAAAATTAATTTTATTAATGACATTTAGAACTTTAGATTTTACTATTGCTATTATTAATATTATTATTTTATATAGTTATTTAATACTAAGGATAATATGGAAAAAAGTAATATAACTTTATTAATTTGCTAAAATAAATTAGTAAAATAATATATATATATTTTTATATAAGGACCAAGTAAAATGAAACCGAGGAAAGCCATACAAACTAAGCATAAACCTTTTTTGGTTATTTATTTTGTTTCATAGGGAAGTGTTGGATTCATTTTCCTTTCATGTCCTATTTTCTCGAGATTCAAACTCTTTGGTTAATTCACCTTTTTCACGATTTTAGCCGTGATTTGATCAACTAATTAAACTTGTTAAATAAGTGAATTTGGGATTGTAATTACTTGGAAATTTGGTTACTAATGTTTAATTAAGTGTTCATGTACCACCAACATGGGTTATGGTGCAGTGATAAGATTGTTTCACCATTAATCAGAGATCACAGATTCAAGCCTTAAAATTCTGTTGGAAATGTTACTCTCGAATGAGGCCTGTACCTAGAGCGTGATTCTAATTTAGTTGGGGTTTCAATTTGAACTTCAGACACCGAATAAAAAAAAAAAGTGTTCATGTACCTTGGATTCTATCTATCTTGGTGGCCCCTCCATGTTCTTAGAAACTTTAATGTATTTTCACATGGTTTGGTTTTATCCTCACCATATTCCATATGGTTTATGTATGTACACTTGAAACAAACTTCAAGATGGGAATTCTTCTTCCCTTACTACTACTTCACTTTTTCAAAAGTTCTATAGTGATACTGTTTAATTTATCATACAACTTACGCCATACTAATATGTTTAAGCTCTTAGTTATATACATTGATAATACAAAAAAATATTATATTGCTTATGTAAATTAAACAGGTGGAGCAGAAAAGTCAGTAATGTATATTAATTTAACTTAATGGCGTAAAAAATCAATGGAAATAATGCTCAACGACTATCTTTTGGCTCTGTCTTTAAAAAATAATCGCTATATATCTTGAAGTTTAAAATTTCACAGATAGATGTTTTAGAATTTCGTTGTAGAATTTGATCCTGAACAAGGCTAGAAAGTGACTATTTGTGAATCCCCCCCCCCCTCTAAAGATTCGATAGATACTTAGGGACATTTGGTTAAAAATTGGACGGTTATCCTAATATAAAATTAAAAATTAAATTTATTCAGTATTTGATAGTGGTTATTAACTAAAATCAAAATAAAGTTTATATCACAATAACAAAATTATCTCATATAAAAAATTATAATCTAAGATTAATATATTTTTGAAATTACCTTATTTCAAACTAAACAACCTCCAATAAATAGTACTTAAATCTCTTTAAAGTTTTATGTTAATGTAATATTCTTTCAAAATTGCAAACCTTTTTCTATTCCCTTTAATTTAACAACTTCCCCTTTCTTTTTTCAAAGGGGTGGATGGAAAGTAGGAATGGAATGACATAATAGTTTTCTTTTATTCCTTTTTTAAGGGTTTACTTTAAAAGTATATCAATCATAAAGTTGACAAGTTTGGTCTGTGATATATATTTAATATATTCTCTCATAAATTAATTAGAGTATGATCTGGCTTTCAACTACCAAGAAAATAAAAAAATACTTACATATATAGGTAAACATGAAGACTATTTCAGCAAATGAAAGTTTGGCACCCCACATTAATAAGGCATTAAAGTACCACATATTTTCATCAGCCAAGAGAGGGCCAAAATAAAATTAAAAAAAAATTGGCAATATTTTCCAAAAAATAAATAAATGTGAAGAAAATACCTTGATGTGGAACTTTGCTGAGGAATTTGTGTTGGTGGTCCTTATTATACATATCAATTTTGCCACCCTAGCCATGTTCTCCTAGCAGATTATTTATTTGGACTTGTCCGTCATGGTCAAAATGATTCGTTTGGTTCGTAGGATAAGATGAGATATACATAAAATATGATGTGTGTGATAAATTAATATAAAAATTACAAACTCAAAATAACTTAGTTCATGAATCAAATAACCATGATTAAGTTGCAAATATATAGATGAATAAGCTCTTGTAATTGAATTAAGTCCTATCATGAAGATATATAGTACTACTATCTCCTGTCTAAATTAAGTTTCGTTTTAAGTTTAAACAAATATTTTCACCAACAAAACATGGTCTAAGTTTCTTCAATTCGTCCGACTTTACATAAAAACAAAAAGAAAATATAATTATAGAATTTCTTTACATATGTACCGATCATATTTTCATTTCAGAGACCAAAATACGCAACCTTATTCCTTCGTGTTAATATGAAGTTTCTTTTTGTATATTATATGGATGATATGTTCCGCAATGACCATGATTAGGAATTATTTGATCATTTTTCTATGAGAAAGAATCGAAATAGAATCACAACTAGCCAATGAAAAAGTTTTAGATATACTAATATCAAACATCAATTTTTCTGAGAAGTCACAATTACCGCAAGTAAAGATATTAATAATAAGGAGGACTTTTTCTATTATACTATGTACACTTGCTCTACAATGAAAAAATCATTTTGGCCCAAAAATTTGGACAGAATGGTAAAATAACATATTTCACATTATGTTATTTTACTTTTTTGAATATTTTTATCCTTTTAACTTTAATAAATTTTAATTAAAAAATAAAAAAAGATCAATTTATTTTAAAATAAAAAGAATATTATAGATTTTTAAAATTTCTGGCCAAATTCTCTAGCCATTTAGCATTACTCAAAAGAAGAAGGGCATTCCTTATTGGTCAACTGCCAACCTTTCCGCTTTGGATTCTCTATTCCCAAAAAAGAAATATCAATTGTCCTTACCATTTCATTATTCATACTTCTTCGTCCACTTTTAATTGTCGTAATTTTCTTTTATAGAGTCAAACGATAAGAAATTTGACTAACATTTTATAATGCATTTTTTCATCATATTGATATGCAAACAATTGCAATTTATAGTACTTTTCGTATAGATTTTAAATATCTAATTTTTTTTATTTAAAATATCAAATTAATATAATCTAATTTAACTCTGAAAATTAATCAAATTGACTTTCGAAAAACATAAAAGACAATTAATAATGTACAGAGGGAGTAAAAAGTCTGCAGGATCTATTATTAAGAATAAATTATTATTTTCTATAACATTATTTAACCAACCCAAATTTGTTAAATGCTCAACAAGCAGCTATATTAACTCCGAATAAACTATGTTCGTCAACCAAATATGGCCATGAATTATTAGTTTCTAGACATCTGGATCAGCATGTTCAATTGTCTATAGAGGAAAGTGACATTTCTATGGCAATTGGGAACTAATTTCCAATTCTACAAACTCGAATTCACCAGTAAAAATCCTTTGTAACCAGAGCTTTTTACATCCCAAAGCTTTGGATCGATCATGCTGAGCTTCCATGAATTCTTCGTTAGATACTATAGTGGTGCAGAAATAAATTGAAAACGTAACAAAAATTTAACAGGTAGCCTAGTAAGGCTGGAGTATTAGGATATCATATAGAATATTAATGAATGTGTCATTTTCTAATCTTCTTTGACATTATGTAATTGTGACAGGGAGGGGAAAAAACGTTCCTATATAGTCATGTGTGATAATATGGATGGCACCAGGCAGAAAGTTGTCATCAACTTAAAGTGAAAACAATATATACACGAAACCATATCGAGAGTGTTGATAATATACTAATATCAGTAAATACACACCCAAAATGCACCAGAAATTCATTGTCAACAGAAAAGTAAAAAGCAAGAACCGATGGCAGCAATCTTGTTACTTTAGGCAATGAATCACTTCCATCTCTTGTGCCCCATGAACTTGTGTTTGCCAAACATGCCATGTTTGCCAAACTTCCCGTGCTTGAATTTTCCGTGCTTAAACTTTCCATGATGGCCAAAATGGCCATAATGGCCATGAGGACGACTATGCATGAGATGGTGAGCCCCATATGCAGCTACTGCTGCTGCTGCACCTCCAGCTAGCATTCCCCCTCCTATATGAGGTCCGCCATGCCCTGCAGAAGTTCTGAATAGTCAACCAACTGTAACGTAAAAGACATTAATAAAATATGTTTCCACACTACTACAAGTTCATGTACTCATTGGTTGTTCAAAAGAAGCAAAAGATTCACTTGTCAATTGATGGATTTAAGTGGAAGGTGCAAAGAGGTATGCAGATAGAAGGAGAAAAACAAATTAATATGCACTAGATGTCAGCACTCTCTATATCTTTGGGGTATCTTTCATGTTAGTCTATTTGATCAGAAACCGTGTAAAACCAAAACTCATAGTTGATCATCGAACAATAAGGAAGCATATATATAGCCTATCAAAACCAGTACTAGTAAAAGTAATATTGATTCCATGGTGAAGTAGCACATCCATGTGAAAACAAAACAAGGAAGCATATATAAAAGCACGTCCAAACCAAACCAAATATCTTATCATCAGATCATGCATTTGAATTCATGTAAAAACCCACTCTGCAGCAAACAACTCGTAAGCTACATTACAGGATTGCGAATAAGTGAATTGTTCACATTGACAAACAGCAGGTAGCAAACATGTGCAGACAACCAAAACCATCCTAATCTGTACCAGCATCATTAACTTTTATTCAGAACAAGAATACCCTCCCCCTCCCCCTCCCCCCAATAACAAAATCCAAGAAACAGAAGCAAGGTATTTCTCAACAAAACTGCAAGATCTATTTAGTCCGTTTGTTAAGGTGATTGCATATATGAATGATTATAACTTCGGGAGTGTTAAGGTAGTTGCATATATTTAGTCCGTTTGTTAAGGTGGTTGACCACATGGGTGATCAACATTCTTCCCCTTGCATATATGCAAATTATTGATTTATAACTTCTGGGGTTAATTGTTCTGCCTTTAACCCCCTTGATATGGACCGTCACTCTTGCAGTTTCAAGAGCTTTATCATCTCGTTGTGATTCCTTACACATAATTCAGACATGGTATCACAATGAAGAATGTAATTAATAAAGGAACTGCACAATCGACATAGAAAACATGGGATGTGTGGATAACAAAGGACATTATATTTTGAAACTGATTTAAAAGCAGAGAAGCAATAAATACTAAGAAAGTAGTTCAATGTATTACCATGATGTGAAGTTGATGGAGCCGGATAGTAGGCGGGAGGATAACCTGCAGGAGGATATCCACCATGTGGAGGATATGCAGGTGGTGGGTATGCCCCTGGTGGAGGAGGATATCCTGCTGGCGGATATCCACCATGAGGAGGATAGCCAGAAGGCGGGTACCCGTACCCTTGTGGTGGATATCCATATCCTTGAGGTGGATATGCCCCATAGCCTCCATGGTGATGGCCCATAGCATATCCAGCAATACTAGAAAACAGTCCTTTGTCAGTATTTTCATTCTTGTCCCCCATTTTTCTTTTCAGATTCAATTATCACAGCCTGGACCACAACAAGAACAATAAGAATGCAAATATTCACATTGGATAATTCGGCTAGGTAAAAAGCAGAACATTACTTTCCATATATTGAACACCACCCAACCTCCATCAAATTTACAATTTCGATAACCTTGTTTCACAAGAGGATCTATCATCTATGCTTAAATCTATGAATTTACTTAAGTCACTCGACATCAAAGAAAACATGTAACACAAGCAGAGAATTCTTCTAGCCAACAAATTAAATATTTGGTGAATGACAAACAAATTTCACACTGTCCTTGAAGCCAATTGTCTTATGTTCTATAATTAAAATCATTACTGCTTCTCGACTTCTTAAAGGTCATGAACAAACTAGCCTGATAAACATCGGCATATCACAACTCGATAAGCTGAATCATTACACAAACACAAAGAAGAAGCTACCAAAAACTACATCATCAAGACTTTCTATACCAACACAAATTGTTTCCCCGATATTCTAAGGAAAAAGCGATAACTCTTCCACCCTCATAAATAAGATCAATCATCAAATTATCACAACTAAAAACACTACTATACTTAATCCAAATATTTGGTTACCCCTTTTCCACTATGAGATTAGGGGATACAGAACATAAAAGGATCAAAGATCTAAAACAAAACCACCAGAATTAGGCCTATTTCATTCTGCAAAAACAAGAATAAGCCTAACTAAAGATCAATTCAGCAAAACAGATACATAATCACATGCTAAAAACACCAAGAAAGATCAAAATCAACAGTAAATCAGAAAAACAAACATGGGTATTTCGAAAAACAGAATCTTGAAACTATCACCTAAACCCCACCAAGAAAAACGAATTTTTTTTTAAAAAAAATCTTGAAACTATCAGAAAAATAAAGCAGAAAAGATGAGGCAATGCAATTCTATCAAAAACCCAAATACCAAAAAATAATAAAATTGAGGGAAGGAGAAGAAAGAGGTCACCTTTGTATTTCGATTTTTGTTCAACACAGAGATCACCTGAAGTATGAAAACTTGTTCAGAAATTTTGTAAATTTATATAAATCGAAATACTATATTAAGTAACACGTTTTTACTAAAAATATATATATAGGAATCGTATCCTTATAATTTTCTTTACGCGTTACTTCAGCGTGTTACTTTTATTATGGAGAATTTTTCTTTTTTTCCTTATTTCATTTATTGGGTTTACTCCATTCGTTTTAAAAATATATATTTTAATTTGATTTAGCACAAAGAATTTAGAAAAATAATTTTTTTTTAATATTAAATTTTAAATTAAAATTATGTTAAATATATTAAAATTTCTTTAATTCTATTATCTTAGACATGACACGTAAAAAATTAAAATTAAAATATCACCAAAAAAAAAAGATCATAATTTTTTTTGTTATGTAGTGGATATTGATTAGAGAATACGTATGCATGGAGTGTCCATCTATCAAGGAATAAAGTAATCGAATCTTACTGGTTAATAAACTTTAATAATTCTTAAAATGGATAGAATATTAGGACAAATGTTAATAATTCTTTTTTAAATTAATTAATAAAAAAATTTCCAAAACATCAAATTGACTAAGACGGGTCGACTAATTTTGTTGGACAAAGACCAAACTTGTGATAATTGGTTAAAAGGATTGTGTCATTTATATTAATTATTATTATTATTAGGAAAATTTAACACATTTATGTAAATTTTGAGTTTGATAATTACACGCAATTAATATAATATAACACACTTATCCAAAAACCAGTTACAACAACAAACAAACAAACAAAAAACCAAGAAGAAAATTATGTAGTACAAAAATGACCATATTTAAAATAATTGACTGTGTATAATAAAAAACACAAAAAGATTATAATGAAGAAATTATGACTATTAATTAACGCGTAATGAAACTTACAATTGAAACAGGTTATTAAACTGTTTAGCATGCATGAGTATATTAAATTAGGCACTTGATTTAACGTTCTAACTTTTAGTACTACTCAACAAACGGGTGGTTTACCAAATCTCCACCCTCTAGAAATTATTATGCAAAAAGTAGCATGATATATACAAGTTTTCTTTTTCTTTTATACGTTTTAAACATGTTTAGTTTGTTGGATCCTATATTGAAAAATAGTCGTCAACAAGTATATTTTCATAAAAGTACTATGATAATTCCTCTCCTCCCTCTTTGAACTTTGAACGAAAAGTCAATCACCTTCAACAAATCGTAAAAGCAAATTAAAGTTATTCAGGTGTTTAAAAAAACCTAATTAAAGTGGTACATTTTCTTTAGAAAGTTTCACTACTTTAAAAGAACGCTACATAAACTAAAGGGTGATAATTGGCTGTGGCATATTCTAAAGAGGAAAAAAAATTGACGATCAGTAGGAAGGATGCATCTGAATTCTCTTTTCTTCAACTACAGAATCTGATGCTAAATCTTGCAATTTTTGGCTTTTCAGACCCATAGGCAGACAATGGGATGCGCCGGGGGTAATACGGGTTCAGATGAATTCAATAAAATTTTTCGATTCTAGCTCCACTTTGGATTACAAAACAAGTGAAGCATGTCACTAGTTATGAAAAAAAAGATACTACTATCTTTTTCGAATAGTAAGCGCACCAAAATCGAATTTAAATCTTGACATGTTGACAGTTTTTGATTGAAAGCATTTTGGCTATAATGCCATAAAATGGGCTCTTTACCACAACATGTCATGCTTAAAATATCCTATATTGAAAGCTTCATTTTTCGTCCTTCCAAGAAATCAAGAGAATTGAACCTGTATGCACTTAATAGTTTAGTTCCTCTTGTACGTGAAAACAACACGAACTGTTACAGATTAACCAGTATCTTTGCCTAGTTAGCCAAGAAACGTTTAATTTACCAACTAAAAACAATACACTCCATGGTACAAACTGCAAAGATCGAACGAAGAAAAAATGAAAAGAAAGGGAAAAAAGAGAGCTAATGTTTATATGAGATGTAGGTGACATACTCTCCTTTTGAAGGGGCTTCATTATGCCATCAAGCCACTAGCTCGACTATCAACTGCTGAACTTCAAGGTCCATGGTTTTAACTTTGCATTGTTGGAGACATTAGAATGAGTTGTACAAATATAGATGTTTTTGAAGGGCACTGCATAGACCCATAATAATGCCAGGAGAAAGTTAAGAGCAAAATTGTGTGATCCTAAACTCCAGAACAGCAAGTTATGAACCAGAGA
>JAJOOS010003221.1:0-32353 GCA_029582725.1 Solanum chiquidenum | reverse complement strand
GCTCAACAATTGTAGCAAAGACTTATTTGTATGCGGAAGACTTGCAGATCACCACTAAAGAGAAATGATTATCTATGTATTTCTCTGTATGTATGTGCATATCTGTCTCTCTAGTCTTATGAAGACCTCTTTATATAGGCTTGAGCTAGGGCTTTAGGGGTGTTTTGGTCCGAGCAATTTGGACCCTTGGGCCTGAAGAACATGAGTTGGGATCATCTTGTCAACTTAATGGACTGACCCAAATGTAATTTGGACTTGATTTAAGTCATATAATTTTGAATTAAATATTAATCCAACTTTATTAACCAGTAATTTGACTTGGTCAACATATGATGAATTTAAGATTTAATCCAAATTTAGTATGAATTTATCAATAAAATTTCATTGTCTACAAGTGTCCCCTGCTTTGAGGCTTGTTGCGGTGTCCAATTTGTTGAACCTTTAAAGACAAGTCTTAAAGTATTCGTGAAATATATATATATATATATATATATTTGATGGAGTCTTTCAAAACTTTCCATATTTGATTCCAATGGAATTTTTCATAACTTGACATATCCGAAATTCAAAATCAAAACCTTACTGAATTGATGGGAAATGAAGTTTGAAGTATGCTATAAAATCTATCTCTTTTCTTTTACAACTCTATGCAGTCTCGCCAATACGTCCTTATCTTGGTGTAGAAGATTGTGAATGACAAACAACTTAATTCTATAGAAACTAGACATCAAAGTCTTCAATATATCCAAAAATCAAGGTAAACCTCTTCATGGATTGACGAGAATTAATTTTTGAAGTTGGTCTTCAATTCTGTCATTATTATTTTGCAGATTTGTGGAGTCCCACCAAAACATTTGTATCTTGATGTAGGAGAGCTCGAATGGAGAGCGACTTGATTCTATAGAAAATAGACTCTAAAGTCTACAACATATCCAAAAATCAAAGTCAATTTTCGTATGGATTGACCAAAATTGATTTTCTTAAAGTTAGTGAGCAAATTAACTTTGGACAACATTCATGAGTTTACTTCTCTGCATCTTCGCCGTAGAGCCGCATATTTATTTCCATTGTAATTGAGAATTTTGTCATCATCTACATGGAGAAAGAAAAAGAATCTCTTAAGTCAATAGGACCACATTCATCATAACGATCGCGAGAGCATATGCCACAATTTTCACCTTACCGATTTAAAGCTTCGTAAAATTGGCACCGTGAGACACATCACTCTTCCTTCTTTCTGTAGGTTTACGATGGATCGAAAATAGCCTCAATATCATACCATAAAAAATGAGGGATAATCCATAATTGAGGTGAAACCACTTTGCATCTTCATTTGTAGTTGCGATTTTGACGATGAATCATACTTAGTGTAATATTTTACAGATTCTGGCTTTGGTGGAGATGAACCACACTTCGTGCATCTTCTTTTGTAACTGCAGCTTTGACGTCGAACTACACTTGGTGCATTTTATTTTGCATTTGTGGCCACACATGATGCATCTACTTTTATAGTTTCAACTTTGATGACAAACCACACTTGGTGCCTCTTCTTTTGCAATTGCGGCTTTGGCGAAGAACCACTCTTAGTACATCTTCTTCTACAATTGCGGCTTTGATAACGAATCATATGTGGATCATCTTCATTTAGAGTTGTGGCTTTGATGACGAACCACACATGAAATATTTGTTTTTTGTAGTTGCGGTTTCGACGACGAACCACACTTGATATCTTTTTTTTTTTGTAGTTTCAACTTTGATGAGGAACCACACTTGGTGCCTATTCTTTTGCAATTGCAGCTTTAGTGTTGAACCACACTTAATACATGTTCTTCTACAATTGCGGCGTGGAGCATCTTCTTTTAGAGTTGTGGCTTTGATGAAGAACCACACATGAAATATCTTTTTTTTTTGCAGTTGCGGCTTCGACGAAGAAGCACATTTGATATCTCTTCTTTTAAAGTTTCAACTTTGATGACGAACCACACTTGATGCCTCTTTTTTTGCAATTGCGGCTTTAGCGATGAACCACACTTAGTACATCTTCTTCTACAATTGCGGCATGGAACATCTTCTTTTAGAGTTATGGCTTTGATGAAGAACCACACATGAAATATCTTTTTTTTTTTTGCAGCTTTGGTGAGAACAACACTTAGTGCATCTTTCTCTAAATTGAAGCTTGGCGACGAATCACAATTTATGTCTCTTGTTCTTCTTCTTGTTCTTCTTCTTCTGTAGTTTTGACTTTGCTGAGAAATAGATTTTGGTGTATGTGTCCTAGTTCTGGAGAACAGCTACTTGTCACATGATCAACTTCACAAATCAGACTTCAAAATATGCCCCCATGCCAAAGATAGAGGCTCACTTACGGCTGCATCGACCCATAAAAATATTTGAAGTTATGATGTTTGATTAAGAGGTGATGTGAACTTGATAAAGACATCCAAGAGAGTTGACAAACCACCTTTTGACGTTTGATTGTTTTTTCTACTTAGACCTTTTGTATGGGATGATATGTACATTTTTTTCATCCCTTCCTTATGATTGTTGATGTGTAAAAACTCTTACAATTTTGAGGCAATAAAATATATTTACTTTACACTTCAATACAAAACATATGAGTTTTAAAAAAAAATATATGTCTAGGCCACTTATTTCAAGGTTTTCAATCTATTGGATTTTTTTTGGACCATATAGATTTAAACTCATGAGGGCCAAGGGTAAAAACTTGAAGATTTAACTCATTTTCATGGAGTTTTTGTGACTTGAAGACTTGGCTCGAATTTGTGGAGCTTTGAAACTTGAGACTTAGCCCGAATTTAATGAGTTTCATGATATGCGTTTTAGACTCATGCATCGAGGAGCATTTTTACTTGAAGATTTTGGTCAAATTTGATGAGCTTTGAAACTTGAAGATTATGCTAGAATTTTGATGACCATTCTGGCATGCATTTTAGGCTCAGTGTGTGCTTGACCCTTCAACTTTCTTCAACTTTGCGCATTTGTGGAAGAAAATTCATAACTTGGAATCGGAGTGCCGGAATGATGAGCTTCTTTTTTTGTTGAAAAGATAACTTCTATATCTTCAATCTGTATAAAAATCACATCCATAGGATTTACGGATTAGTACAGATTTTTCTTCAAATTTGGTTCAAAATTTGCCTGCTTAACTCTTCAGCTTTCTTCAGCTTTGTACACTTGTGGAAGAAAATTCATAACGTGGAGTAGGAGTGCCGGAATAATGAGCTTATTTTTTAGTTGGAAAGATAACTTCTATATCTTCATTTTGTATGAAAATCACGTCCATGGGATTTATAGATTAGTACAGATTTGTGTTTGAAGTTTTTTCAAACTCTGCGTGCTTGAATCTTCAGCTTTCTTCACCTTTGTGCACATGTGGTAGAAAATTTATAACAGGGACTAGGAGCATATTTGCCTTTGTAGAGTTCGTGGACAGGCGGCGTTTCAGTTCATCAGTTGATGAAGTCGAATACCGGCTCTTCATTTTGCTGTCGTGTGTTTGTGAGTTCCATCATGCTTACAATATGTCTTGTAGTATAGAAACAGTTGAGAAATTATTGCTCCATTTGTTCCCAGTTATCAATGGAACCAGACTCAAGGTCCGTGTACCAATCGAAAGCATTTCCCTCAAGGGAGTGGAGAAATTGTTTGACGAGGTAATCACCGTATGTTTCAACATTATTGTAGGTTTCAATGAAGTGTGCCACATGTTGCTTTGGGCTTCCCTTACCATCGAACTACTGAAATTTTGGAGGTTGATAACCGACAGGCATTTTCAAGCTATCAATCCTTGTAGTGTATGACCTTGCATATTTCAAGGAGGATTTTGTAGAAACCTCGTACTAGTCTTTGATGGTACCCATGATGAGCTCCTTGATTTGGTTGATCGGGATCGTTCCTTTAGAGGACACTTGGATCTCTTTAGCATGTTCCACTTGATTTGTGGGGCGATCGGCCGTCTCTTGTACTTGCGGACATTTTCCAGGTGCATGACTTGATTCTTTATCCATCAGGCCCTCCACCCAATCAGTTAGCTCAACAATTCGAGCATCTTGATCTTGAACATACTTGGTCAAGCCTTCAATGGCTCTTGTCAAGCTCACAAGTTGTTCTTCTACGGATGAAGCGTTTGTCACCATCGCGTGCATTACCATAGTAGGTGATGGAGAATAGTGTTGATTTTTTAAAATATAAGATGCAAACATGTTATGTGGGGTAGATCCCATGCTTAAGACATCATTGTCGGGCGAAGCGAAGGGCCTTTTGTATGTAGATAGGTTCAATTGGGGAAGAGCCCTCTCGACCATTTTGGTGATGTCTTCTTTTGTGGATTTTGCAGGAGATTTCACACATTTTGGAGGCAAACCAAAGACAATAGTAGATATAGAAGGCACTTGTGAGGTTTGTTGTCCTGGCAATTTGGCTTGGTTCCTTGTTATAGGTCCTATGTTTCCCGCAGTAACATCAAGGATGTTTTCCACAGCGATGTCAAATTTGGATCTATCAGTTTTTGCGGATGCAAATGTGGATACAGATGTAGATTTAGATTTGGATGCAGATGCATATTTCGAGTTGATCTTCTTGGAAGCCATCTCAGTGTTCTTGAACTTTGATTTCCGAAAAGAAAAGATGAGAGGTAAAGATTGTCCTACTGGGCGTTCCAATTTGCTTGCAAGAAATTTTAACATATGAAAAATAAATAAACCACACAAATAAAATTTGAAGAAACATAACTTTATTGATAAATATGTGGGTACAATTTTGTTCCTCCCTTAATTATACTCCCCTAAGATTTATCCATGATTCGCGGGCCATTAGTGACGTATTTCTCAAACTAGGATGATTTAGATTTGAATCTATATGAAAATTCCATGACTTTTGTGGAATATTCGAGATCTTAATTTTTAAAAATACTCAAGAGTTTATGGGATATTTTGAGATATCTTTTAAGAGAATTTAGTACCCTTTATATAGGCATAAACTAGGGTTTAGGGTTGAGTAGCCTCCAAGAATTCTAATTGAAACTTAACACACCTTCTAGAGTCCCGGTTCGAATTGAACATGTCTTGTAGAGTCCGCAAAATTTCAGTGTCTACAAATGCCTCCCGCTTCAAGGTTTGTCAGAGTGTAGGCTCGATGAAACTCAAAGACGAGGCTTGAAGTACTCATTCTTCCACCTTTGCAGCTTCAGATTTTCAGATTTGATTTAAGAGAGAAGAGATGAAGGGCAGATTTGGTCCTACTGGGCGTGCCAATTTGTAAGTGTCTAAAGTTTCGTCCCTAAAATACAACAAACAGGAAAGGAAAATAGCAAGCAAACAACAGTATTTGTATTTGAATTTGTGCGAAGGTTACAATCTTTATAAAATCTTTAATAAAAAGGATATGTAATCCCCTGATTCTTCTCTTCACGAATGTTCTTGATTTGATGGAATACTCGCGGCTCAACACTTGGAGCGAAGACTTCTTTGTATGCGGAAGACTTGCAGATCACCACTAAAAAGCAAGGATTCTCTATGTATTTATCTGTATATATGTGTGTATCTGTCTCTCTAGTCTGATGAAGACCTCTTTAATTGGCTTGAGCTAGGGCTTTAGGGGTATTTTGGTCCGAACAATTTGGACCCCTAGGCCTGAAGAACATGAGTTGGGTTTATCTTGTCAACTTAATATACTGAACCAAATGTAATTTGGACTTGATTTAAGTCATATAATTTTGACTTAAATATTAATCCAACTTTATTAACCAGTAATTTGACTTAGTCAACGTATCATGAATTTAAGATTTAATCCAAATTTTGTATGGATTTATCAATAAATCTTCATTGTCTACACAATCATCAATAAAAGTTATAAAATACTTTTTCCCACCACGAGATGGTATTGACTTCAGATCGCATATATCTGTGCGAATTAAGCCTAAAGGTTTTGAATTCCTATCAACAGACTTATAATGATGTTTAACCAACTTACATTCCACACAAATTTCACATTTCGATTTATCACATTTGAAACCAGGCAATACTTCTAAAGTAATCAATTTTCGCAAGGCTTTATAATTTACATGTCCCAAACGGGCATGCCATAAATCATTTGACTCCAATAAGTAAACAGAAGCAGAATTCTTATTAATACTTGTCAACAACCATTACATTCAGTTTAAAGAGGCCCTCAGTGAAGTAGCCATTCCTAAGAACATCTCATTCTTACTTATTACACCTGTATCACTAACTAGGACACACTTAAATCCGTTCTAAATGAGCAATGCAACAAAAACTAAATTTTTTCTAATAGTAGGAATGTGCAGAACCTTGTTCAAAGTCAAAACCTTGTTGGATGTCATTTTCAACATTACTTTTTCAGTTTCTGCAATCCTTGTTGTTGTTGTGTTCCCCATGAATAAATCTTCATCGAACTCAGCAGGAGTATACGTTGCAAAGGCTTCTTTTGCAGATCAAATATGTCGAGTGGCACCAGAGTTGATAAACCATTCCTTGGGATTTCCAACTAAGTTGCACTTCGAGATCATTGCACAGAGGTCATCTGCATCTTCCATCACTTCCACGATGTTTGCTTGACTTTTGCCTTTGTCCTTGTCCTCTCTTGGAGCACGACAATCAGAAGACTTTTGGCCACCCTTACAACAGTTGTAACAGTTGCCCTTGAATTTCTTCTTGGCCTATTCTGACTTCTGTCCGTTGGAATTCTTTCTCTTATTGCCTTTGGTAGGAGCTTCTTCAACAATATTAACTCACATTATTGTCGAATTCCCATGAGACTACTATTTGGTGGTCTTGTGACTTCTCGATCATTGCAGTCACCTGAAAAGCTTCATTTACTACCATATCCTCAACAATCAGATCATGAAAAATAAGTTGGAGTTCCTGCACTTGTGATCCAACAGTTTTACTATATGATATATTATAGTCTAAAAACTTTGCAACAACAAACTTTTTCAAGCATGCATCTTCTGTCTTATATTTCTTTTCAAGTGCATTCCATAATTCTTTTGAAGTTGTCATTGCATTATAGACATTATATAAGTCATCCTCTAAAGCACTCAGAATGTTGCCCTTACATAGGAAGTTTGCCTGTGTCCATGCTTCAATAATCATGAACTTCTCTCTGTCTGACATATCAGCAGTAGGCACTGGAGTTTCTTCATTAGTAAATTTATGCAGACCAAGAGTGGTAAGCCAGAAAAATACCCATTGTTCTCATCCTATAAAATTCACACCAGAGAATTATCCCGGTTTCTCTACTGGTGGTACAACAGTTCGGGTTGGTGCAGCAACAACCACCGCAACATTATCATTTGTCATTTCAGAATCTGTAATAAACAGAAATCGACACAAATACACAGTAAGCAATAACTTAATAGGAGTATAAAACCACGAAGGTTTTTGTCTCCACTAGAAACATAAATTAAAAAAAATCCTTAAGATTGTTAGCCAAATTTGTGTTTAAAACAATTCTACTAATCATAAGAAACTTTACAGAAACACGAAGTTACCAAAGTTTAAATGAACCAGTGAAGAATAGAAATTAATTAAAAAAACTAAAATCTATAAAAACGTACGAGAATCTGAAAAATAGAATGGAAAGAAGATCAAGCCCAATGAATGCACAATGTCCCCTTAAGGAAATTATTGCCCTTTAGTATCTGAGGTTTGATTTGGAATATGTCCTCCCAGGATAGAATGGTCTCAATCACCATTGTATTGATACCCAAAACTCTGGTGTCAGCGAGCCACTCAACGGCAGTAAACTACACGATTAAATTTTGTGCAGAAGAACAACAAGAAGAATTCAGAAATTTCGTAAAAAAAAATCTGAGGAATCAAAGGTATTTATAGACAAGAGGAACTGGTTCCGAAAGGTTGCAACCTTTCAGAAACCACACAACTATTTATGAAAGTTTGCAACCTTTCAAACGGTCCTGACTATTCCTGAAAGTTGCAACCTTTCAGAATAGTTATCTCCAACGGTGGGAAATTCAAATAAAATGGAAAGTGTTTTAAATAAAATGGGTCGCGCGGATCCGAGTTGGGTTGGAACGTTTCGGTTATTTAACTAAATAGTTAAAACGTTTTGGCCATTTAATTTAATTTAATTAATTAAATAAATAAATAAATAAATAATTAAAACAAACTTTGTCCAAAAATAATCTCTTGATCAATCTTTTTCCAAAGCCGAAGTCGAGCGAGCGACGACGACGATGGCGCGAGGGGGGTCCCTCTTTCCAACCCTTTTAACAACTAGTAGAAGTGTTTCTCTATTTAAACACTTCAATTTTTCTTTCCACCACCAATGAGGGAGAAATGCATTTTCTTAAAGCATTAGAGAATCTTTTCCAATTCCTCTTTTTATCTTCCCTCCATTTCCCATTAACTCTTGCTATACCCAACAAAAAATCATGACATACATCTCTGTAGGATTTCTCCCAAATTTCATTTAAATAATGAGTCTCAACAAAATTCAGATAAAATTTTTGCACTTCTAGAAGCTAACTGTAATTCCTAATTTTCAACAATATCCTATATTGTTGAACCACACTTCAAGTTAACCCCAACTTGAAGTTTACACAACTAAATATTGTTTCCTATACACAATTTTAGAAAAGAAATAAATTCCTTACCCGATTGAATTTTCTAATACTTAAAAACTAGACTTAGAGACCGTATAGTAAATGACTATGGATCACGTTCTTCAAGCTAATTCTTTGTATCAGCTGCGCTTCAATCGTTTGTTTGAACCCTCTCAAATATTTCTTTTACTTATTTGATTTTGTTCTATATTTTTCTCTCAATGTACAAGTGTGAATCTCATTAAAGACGATCTTGTATATTTATAATTCTTAGTCATTCCTCTTAGTTGACTTATAACTCTTGCGGAACAAAGACCCAAATCCAGGATGTGCTTTGTGTGAACTTACGATCCTCTGTTGTAGGACTTCTTTTAGTCCTAACTCGAGTTGGACTCTTGGTGCTGGAATGAAAATACATCCCTGTTGCATGAACATGTTTAATCTCCTTGACAATTATCAAAACAATTCAAACTCAATACGTTATCTCCATTATTTTCATTTAAGATGATTGTTCCTTCATAATAATGTCGTCAATCTATAGGATTTGCATCAACTGGATTATTTGAGTCCTCCAACAAGATAGTATGAAAACTTTAATTTTATAAAATATATAACTATGAATTGATGGAGAGATTTTAGTAAAATAAAGAAGTAGAGGAAGATGAACCGATCATTAAAACATGTGGAACAAGATTTAAAGATACAAAAGAACTTAAGTAAGAACCAAAATCTGAACGAGCAAGGGTCTAGAGAAATCCGAGAAAATATTGAGTGAAACGTCTTAGTAGACTTTGTTTATCTTTTTTATAAGACGTTAAAGAGTCCATAAGAATTTTAAGAATTGGATTGGGTGAATAAAACTTCTGAAATCGAACTTAGAGTGAAACATGTTGGTTTCAAACATCAAGATTTGAAGGTGCGTTGTAAAATGAGCAATTTTGGAAGGATTTTTGAGGTTCTTTCTTGTGTTATAATGGGTGACACACCTCTACGATAATCGAATTAATTTATAATTGTCACGCCTCGAGCCTACACCCTGGGTGAGACTGGCACTCGAGAACCATTGCAGGTCCCAAGCGAACCCTTGGCCTGACTTACTTACTCAGCGGAAGACTTTTAAGCATTAAGAAGAGAATCCAAATGCAAGATAACTCAACAGTCTCAAAACTAAACTCATAATGTTTCAGAGATAAACATTTAACTTAGCCAAAGTGGCAACTCAAATCTGAACATAAGCCAATAACAACAAAATGACGAATGAACTAATATCTGACTGTCTATATATGAAGCCTCTAAAAAACTGAGATGGATGTAGGGACAAGACCCACAACATCCTAATGAACTAGCTAATACTGAAAACAATAAAAAGGGATCCTCCGGAAGCAAGGAGGCTCACCAACAAACTCTGGAGCTTAACTAGAATCAACGATGCACTGGATGTTGATCCTGGTTACCTGTTTCTGCATGATTAAAAGATGCAGGCCAAATGGCATCAGTACACTGAATGTACGAGTATGCGAAGGGAATTCTAAAACAAGACATAAGCTTGAAAGGAACTGAAAAAACAAACCTGGTCTCAACTGAAATGAACTAAACTGAACTTATTTCAATATAAAGCAATAATATAAATGCAATATAAAGAAAAGCTTTTAAAACATGGATATCAACTCTGTGTATTTAGAAATATAATAGTAACTCTGATGTGTAAGCAAAGATACAATAAAACTCTGAGATGTATATAAAAATACAAAATAATACTGTTGTGGGAGTTTCTCTAACCGACAACCATCAGTTAAGAGTTATTGTGATGATACAACGTTTTGCCTCACACTGCCAAGGCCATCCTATACCTTG
Source organism: Solanum chiquidenum (assembly GCA_029582725.1). Classification (NCBI taxonomy): domain Eukaryota; kingdom Viridiplantae; phylum Streptophyta; class Magnoliopsida; order Solanales; family Solanaceae; genus Solanum; species Solanum chiquidenum. The sequence goes on along the minus strand of JAJOOS010003221.1, from coordinate 21,894 downwards.
CCGAGGGTGTAGAACCTGATCTACTAAGTGGATCCACTAGTCTATGCTAAAAATCACTAAGGAATCATCTAAAAAGTATGACCCTTTTCTACCCATGATGGCTACATGGTTTATGGGGGCTATGAGTTGTCTGAACTCTCTCCCATATCGGTGCTCAATACTACTCCCAAAATATGATACTAGCTCTTATGTTTAAAAACATACTTCTTTCTATGATTTCAAATAATTGCTCAAAAACTTAGTTCAAAGGTTATCTTGGAAATCAAAGTTTCCCCTATTGCTTAATTGTAAAACCGTTTAATATTTTCTGAAAACTAGCTCAAAGGCTCTTTGGAAATCAAGGTTTCCTTCTCTTGTTTAAATGTGAAAACATTTTAAACTATTTCGGAATACATAATCCCCATATACTTTTGAAGAAATGAACTTCAATCTTTACTCCTTACTCTTTACTCAACTTGAACTTTAAGTCTTAAAACAAAGTTAAAACATTTGGAAAAGACTTTTGGAAAACTCTAACTTTTTTTTACTTGACTCTTACTTCTCTTGACTTTGATCTTAACTTTCCTTGAATTGGATTATGGATTCAAGATTCATGATCTCATATTTATGGATGATTTCATGATGTTTAGATGTACCTTAGAGTGTTGGAATCAACTAGAAAACATAGTAACGTTGCTAAGGAACTAATACAAAAAGATAGGGGGAGAAAGGGAAGAACTGGCGTCCCTGGCGCTCTAAGAGGCGCGGGGCGCTAGCCTTAAAACTTCAAACACTAGGGTGGGGGCGCTCTGGCTGGCGTGGAACCCCAGAGCCCAAACTTCAGCGTCCCCTTCTTGAGGCTCTGAGAGGGGCGGCGTCACAGGCCCCTGCCCAGGTGCACTCCGACTTTTCTCCTTCGTTTTTCATCTCTAAACCCCCTATTTCAACTTAGTTCTTTCCCCAAACACTTAGAATCAACTATACCATCAATATATGCAAGATTCTATTCGAATTCACACCTAAAATCACGAATTTGGATCAACAACTCTTCAACAATTTCAACGAACCAAGAACTCAATAGAACTTCAACACAACCCATTTAGAACTCAATTTCTAAAACCTTCAAGAACATAAATTCGTTGAAATAAATCATGATTAATGTGTGGGTGAACTAACCCAATGCTATATGATCTTACATACCTCATAGGGATCACCCCTTGACAAAATCCACAAGCGATTCTTGAGGAACTTGACGATCCTTGCTTCTTCTCCTCTCTTCTCTTCTTCTTTTCTCTTCTCTAAAACCCTAACTCAATATTGTAAAAGCATAAACTGAACCATATCAGTTTAGACCCCAAGTAATTACCCAAAAACGAAATTAAGTCATGGGGTATGGAAAAGACCATAAAGCACTTCTAAAATCTGGATTAGACTTTCCTTATTTGAATAGCCCAACTTCAAATGGGAATATCTCACTCATACGAACTCAGAATTGAGTAAACTCAGTGGAGTTTGAAAGATTATTCCAAGATCTTTCCTACGATATCTGGAAGCAGACCTAACTCATCCTGACCAACGAGTTATGATCATTCAAAGTTGACCAAAAACTCAAATTTAACATAACTTAAGAAAAATTTCCAGATTTTCATTCTTTCCCAAAAACAACTCTTTCTAATTCTAGATCTTTCTAGTTCTTTCAAATAGAGAGGTGTTACAATGATATAGCGGGAAGTTCTTCTATGGTGACACCGTTATAGCGGGATGGATCGGTATGGTGCGGTAAATCACTAATAATTTAGAAAAATTTCTAAAGCGCACATTCTTACTCAAGAACATTTTGGAAAAGTGATGTGTCGTGCACTCTAAACAAAGGATTAGTGCAGGAAGTCGAGAATGTTTATGTGGATATGATGGTTCTTTTTCTAATGTGCAGGTAAAAATACTTTGAATCAATGATGGAAGAAAATGAGTAAAAGTGAAGTGTGAAAGTGAGAGAGACTATACGGTTGGCTATACGAGCCGAGATGCTTTGTACGGACCGTGAAGATGCTCATGGAAGTGATCCGGAAGGAATGAAGTTTAAGTGTAACAAGGCGAGACCCTAGACGGGTTGTGATGCATTGTACGGGTCGTACATTGGCTCGCGAATAAGCTACAGTTGAAGATTGACAACTTTTTGTCTAAGTGTAGGTTCACGAGGGATTTTGACGAGCCATGAATAGTTTCACGAACTGTTACCTTGCTCGTGAGTTGAGTCGACTGTTATGTTTTCTACTTCATGTATGAATCTTTTCTAAGACTATTTTAATTTTTTAGGGTTTATTTTGATATGATTATCGAATGTTTGAGATACATTCTTTGTGGAGAAACGATAGTTTCCTTTTTGACACACTTTTGGTCGAACACTTTAGATCAATTTTGTGATCTTGATTAAGTTCTCATAATCAAGAAGCTTTTGGTTTTGCAATTATTTTAAGTCTATTTCATTATGTTTTCAGTAATCTCTACTGTTTGTTTCATTGAGAATATGAGCGGATAAATACCACAACTACGGTTGTGGGAACCATGACTAAAACCCAACGTTAGATCAAACATAAGTAAATTTTGATTGATAACCGCATATGTCGTTTCTATATTCATAGTGAATGTCTTCTAATGAGAGCACACATTAGAACTGATTCATCACTTGTTTGAGAGAAAAGTGATGATTAGGAAAATCTAGAAATGAATTCTATTAACTTGTTTTAAAGATTCGAGCTCGAGAGAGGATAGTCTTCTTAACAAGTATGCAAGCTTAAGATTTCAAAACACTCTAAGACAAAGATGAGAAGAGTGAAAGTCATCTAATAGGGTTGAAAAACGTTTAGATGTACATAACTTGCTATGAACGTATGAGGTTGACAATAAATCGTTATTCGTGTAGAATTTGAGTTGTAAGTTAAAGGTCATGGGGAAAACAATCCCAGTCTATCTAAATCAAACAACAAATCTTGAAACTATTGTTCGCTACTTTTAACATTCAACTTTAATGTAAATTGGTTACTTGAATACAAAACAACCCAATATTTACTTTTCATAATTAATTTCTTTTAGAAATATGAACCACAACTCAATATAAGCGTTAGTAAGTTTATTTCTAATGTAAATTCCATGTGGGATCGACCTTAACTGCAGTTGAGTTCTATAATTGACTTCGACCATTTATACTTCTTAATTGAGGTGTAAGTTTGAACGTATCAAAAAGTGTAGAGGCGACCTAGGGAAATTTTTAGTAATTTTCCATCCGAAGTCATTGTAAAGGTAAGTACATTACTCCCCTAACCTGATATTTCAATTCTTAGGCCTTAGAATTAGTAGTTGAGATTCTGAGGGAGGGTTTGAATTGACTTAGGGTGAAAACCATGTATATTAAAGATTGTGGAATATTAAAACCCTTAAAATTTATTACAAAACATTTTTTCAAGATCATGTACCCATGATTTACTAGTGTAACTGTAAAATTGGTAGTTCTAGGTTAAATAATGATGAAAAAAACCTTGAATTGGGAGGAATGATCAGGAGACTAGCCTTGGGTTATGATTAGGATATAATTCAGATATATTTAAAACATTTTGGGTTGATATTGTGTTGTATTATTGTTATAGATCAAGAACAAGCTAAACTTCATAACATGGAAAAGACTCAGGTTCAGTAGAGCATTTAGACTTGGTTTGAAGTAGGTGATGGTTGGAATACTTTCTATTTTGCATTATGTGTGCATGTTATCTATTTTGCATTATGTGTGCATGTTATCTATTTTGCATTATGTGTGCATGTTATCTATTTTGCTAGTATTACTTGTACAATACGTGGTAAGGGAGTTAAAAGGGGATGAAAGTGAACTGATATCTTGTTGTTAATCTTATGCAATGAACTTGTCTTATTTACTTGTGATCTTACAAGTAAGGTTGTATTCATTGTGATTGTGTGATGTTGTGATTATAGGTGGGCTCGGGTACCACACATGGTACATATTATTGGTTGATTGGGTACCACCCCTAGTACATATCATCGATTGACTAGGGTACCACACCTCATACGAAATATCTATTGATTGGCTCGAGTACCACACCGGATACATGTTTTATATTTGTTGGATCAGGTATCATGCGTAGTACATGTTGATTATTTTCTGTGTGTTGATTTCATGAGTGAATCGAGTTTTTTGTTGTAATATTATTGGATATATTTATCGTAATTGTTAAGTTAGTATGAGGACTTAGAGTCATGTTTATATTTTCTTACTTGAGTTATGTATGTGTGTTGTCCTGTTTTACTAAGTTACAATGCTTTTTCATATTTTGTATAATTGGAGCTGACCGATTATCCTACTACTACACTGTGAGTTTTATGTATTGATACTGCATTTGCTCTTTCTTTGTTGAGTACTAAGCATATTCCAATGACTGCTACGCGTCCTCAGTTGTGAATCCTACGTTCTTTGAATTCAAGGGTAAGCTGCTTCTTCTAGATGTCGTGAATTTATCTTTTTATTCTGATCTATTGTTCAGACTTCGACTCCTTTTATTTTGGGGTTGCATCCCCGTATTCTAGACTATGATAGATGTTTTGGTAACCGACTTTAAGGCTCTAGGGAAATTATTATCCGCATGTTTTCTTGTATTTATAATGAATGTTGTTTTAATTAATGAAAATATTACCTTAATGACTTAAGTTGAGTATTTATTAGGTTGACGATTGATTCTCCCACTGGAGATTTAGTGTGGATACCTCTCACAATAGTTTAGATTGTGACAGTCCACCCCCTGATTAGTGTCATCCACCACCAAAGCATTAAAAAGTAAGATCTAAAATAGAAAAAGAAAGACTTAGCATATGTGTGAAAGAAAAACCATACACTTATATAAATAATATATATCAATTATTCTTATTACATATATTCTAAATCTAATATATGAATTTCATGTATGTATTGTGCACTATATACACTTTATATACATAATGTATATGTGCACCGAATATTTATAAAAAAGTGTATATGCATATATACAACGTAGATATACTTTTCATAATATATATATATATATATATATATATATGTTACGAAATATTAATGATAAACAAAATATAAGGAGGGGAAAAGGAAAGATAGAAGAAGAGAAAGTCACAGAATAACAAGAGTAATAAGATGAGAAAAAGTAATAGTTTTATTTACTATTTTTGGTGTATCTACATTGTAGGGGTATTGCCCCTTTTATAGGAAAACACTTCCTTGGAGAAGTGAGCATTCTACAGTAAAGGGTCATGGATATACATATATTTATATATTTATTTATAACACTCCCCTTGTATGTCCATGTATATATTAAAGAAAGGTATATAAAATTATTTGTAACACACATTATTTACTGCCTCATTAAAAACCTTATCAGGAAAACCCAGTGGGACAAAACCTGATTAAGGGAAAAAGAGTGCAATGCGTATGTACTCTCCTTGATGAAAATATCACTTAATATTTCGAAGATGACACATTCCAATCTTGTATCTCAGTTTCTCAAAGGTTGAAGTTGGTAATGCCTTAGTAAACATATCTGCTAAATTATCACTTGAACGAATTTGTTGCGCATCTATTTCACCTTTCTTTTGAAGATCGTGAGTAAAGAAGAATTTTGGTAAAATATGTTTTGTTCTATCTCCTTTGATGTATACTTCTCTTAGTTGAGCTATACATGCATCATTGTCTTCATATAATGTTGTTGGAGCATCTCCTTTTAAAGAAAGACCACATGTTTCCTGGATGTGTTGGGTTAGTGATCTTAACCACACGCATTCTCAACTTGCTTCATGGATGGCTATTAGCTCTGCATGATTTGAAGAAGTAGTAATCATGGTTTGTTTTGTTGAACGCCATGATATACCTGTACCTCCACATGTAAATAAATAACATGTCTGAGATCAACCTTTATGTGGGTCAGACAATTATCTTGCATCTGCATAGCCAATTAATTGTGATTCGATTTCTTTTGAATAAAATAGTCCCAAATCAATAGTCCCTTGAAGGCATCTAAATATATGTTTATTACCATTCCAATGTCTTCGTGTTGGGGAAGAACTAATTCAGAAAAGATATATCTGGTCGAGAATTACTAGCAAGGTACTTCAATGTACCAATTGCACTAAGATATGGTATTTCAGAACCAACAAGTTCTTCATCATTTTCATGAGGTCGAAATTGATCTTTATTAATATCAAGTGATCTCACAATCATTGGGGTACTTAATGGATGTGTTTTATCCATGTAAAATCTCTTTAAAATATTTTTAGTATATGTTGATTGATGAATAAATACTCCATTTGTAAAATGTTCAATTTGTAGACCAAGACAAAATTTTGTCTTTCCAAGGTCTTTCATTTCGAATTCATTTTTCAAACATTCTACTGCCATTGAAAGCTCTTCACGAGTTCCAATGATATTCAAGTCATCAATATATACAACTATAATGAAAAATTCAGATCTGGACCTTTTAATAAATACACAAGGACAAATTGAGTCATTCTTATATCCTTCTTGTAATAGATATTAGCTAAGACGACTATACCACATGCGTCCTGATTGTTTCAATCCGTATAAAGATTTTGAAGTTTTATTGAACAACTTTCTCGAGAATCTTTATATATTTCAGGCATTTTTAATCCATCAGGAATTTTCATAAAAATGTCGTTGTCTAGTGAGCCATATAAATAGGTTGTAACGACATCCATCAGATGCATGTCAAATTTTTCATGAACTGCCAGATTTATAACATACCTGGAAGTGATTGCATCCACCACAGGAGAACATGTCTCCATAAAATCAATGTCAGGTCTTTGGAAAAATTCTTGTGCCACAAGTCGTGCTTTATATCTTACGACTTCATTTTTCTCATTTCGTTTTTGCACAAAGACCCATTTGTACCCCCACTGGATTTATACCTTTAGGTGTTTGGACTATCGATCCAAAAACTTCTCATTTTTCAAGCGAAGCTAATTCAACTTGAATTGCATCTTTCCATTTTGGCCAATCATTTCACTGTCTACATTCCTTGACAGATTTTGGTTCAAGATCCTCATTTTGTTGCATTATTTCCATAGCAACATTACAAGCAAAAATATTGTCGACAATCATATCATTTCGGTTACATATTTTTCTTGATGAGACATAGTTTATTGAGATTTCTTCATTATTTTCAGGCACCTGAACCTCTTCCAAGGTTTCATCAATTATTATGTCTCCTTGCTCTTCTTGAGCGGGCTCTTTCATATCATGACTATCTTGATCGTTAGCTTCTTTTCTTTTTCAAGGATTTTTATCTTTGGAATCGATTGGTCTACCACGTTTTAAGCGTGGTTAGACTTATTTGAATTAATTAATTATCCTATCGGGACGTCAACTCAAATTGAAGCATTAGTAGCTGGAATATAAGATTAGTAACTCTTGATAGATGTATTTGGCAGTTGATTTGCAATATTTTGCAAATGGATTATCTTTTGAACCTCTTGTTCACATTTATTTGTACGAGGATCTAAATGAGATAGTGATAATGCATTCCAATCTATTTCCTTTTTCAGCTGCTTAATTTCCCCCCCTAATGTTGGGTATACTGATTCATCAAAATGACAATCAGCAAATCTTGCCGTAAATAAATCTCCAGTCATAGGTTCCAAATATTTTATAATAGAAGGAGATTCATACCCAACATATATCCCCAACCTTCTTTGGGGACCCATCTTTATACGTTGTGGTGGAGCAACATAAACATATACCACACATCCAAATATTCTTAAATGGAAAATGTTCGGCTCCTGACCAAAAGCCAATTGTAATTGGGAGACTTTATGATAGCTTGTCTGTCTGATCCGCACAAGACTTGCTGCATGTAAAATAGCATGACTCCATAATGAAATGGGAAGTTTTGTTCTCATAAGCATTGGTCTACCAATTAATTGGAGACGTTTAATCAATGATTCTGCTAGACTATTTTGAGTATGAACATAAGCAATTGGATGCTCAACTATTATCCCAATTGATATGCAATAATCATTAAAAGCTTGGGATGTAAATTCACAGGCATTATTAAGACGAATTTTCTTAATTGTATAATCTGGAAATTATGCTCTTAACTTTATTAGCTGAGCAAGTAATCTTGCAAACGCCACATTGCGAGTTGATAATAAGCACACATGTGACCATCTTGTAGATGCATCTATTAAAACCATATAATATTTAAATGGTCCACATGATGGGTGAATGGGCCCACATGTATCACCCTGTATACGTTCCAGAAATGCTGGAGATTCAATTCCTACTTTGATTATTGATGGTCTAGTAATCAATTTGCCTTGAGAACATGCAGCACAAGAGAATTCCTTAAATTAAAGAATTTTGTGGTTCTTCAGAGAGTTTCCATGTGAACTCTCAATTATTTTGCGCATCATATTAGAACCAGGATGGCCCAACTGGTCATGCCAAATAATAAAATCATTTGATTTAGTAAACATTTGGTTTACTATGGCATGTGTTTCAATCATGCTAATATTTGTATAGTATAAGCCAGATGAAAGAGCAGGTAACTTTTCAAGTACAAACTTCTTACCTGGCATCACTGTAGTAATATAAAGATATTCATTCTTTTCATCACTTGTAGTCTCAATATGATAGTTATTTTGAAGAATCTTTGAAACTTAATAAGTTTCTTTGAGACTTCCTACAATATAATGCTTCATTGATTATCAAATTTGTTCCTCCAATAAGTACTAAATTTGCTTTTCCGGAGCCTTCAATCAATTTTGTACTACCAGATATTGTATTAACATTAGCTTCTTTCATAATCAAATAAGAGAAATAGTTATTATCTCTTAAAACAGTGTATGTTGTGGCAGTATCTATAAGAGATATATCATCATGATTGATTTTGGATCAATTAAAAGATATTATAAGAACGTGAAAAACTAACAACATAAGAAATTTTAAGAATTATACTAAAAATATAGAAATTAGTAAGACTTAATGACTTAAGAAAAGCATTTAAGAATAACAACATAGTAGTAAACATAATAGAAAATAATAATTATTCTTTTTCATAATTTCATCGCCAGTTAGATGATTAGTTCTTCAGTCAATATTCTCATAAAAGTCTTCAGCTTCCAAATGAGTAATATTTGGGAGGCCTTCAAAATCATCATCTTTATAAGCAAGAGTTGCCTCAATATCATCTTATTTATTTTGAGGGAGCTACTTCATTATCATCATTCCGAAAGGTCAAGTGTGCGTCCACATTATTATCTTTTCTTTTGAGAGAGACTTGATGCCCAATGACCTTTCATGCCACATTTTTGACAAATATTGACTCTACCTCGAGAAGGATTATTTTGAGAAACTTTGTTATTCTCATGTTTATTTCCACCATAATGACAATAATTATTTCATCCACGTCCACGTCCATGACCACGGCCACGTCTGCGATAATTATTTTCTCTTGATTTAGACTGATTATGTGCTACTACAACATTCGCTTCAGGGAATGGAGCAGACCCCGTAGGACGGGCTTCGTAATTTTTCATCAATAAAGTATTATTTTTATTAGCCACAAGTAGGCATGTAATTAATTCATAATATTTCTTAAACCCCTTTTCACGGTATTGTTGTTGTAACAACACATTTGAAGCGTGAAAAGTGAAAAAGGTTTTCTCAAGTAAGTCAACATCAGTGATAGTATCTCCACATAATTTTAATATGGAACTTACTTAAGAATAGCATAATTATACTCAGTTACAGTTTTAAAATCTAGAAATCGAAGGTGTATCCACTCATATCGAGCTTTTGGTAACACCCAAGTTTTAGGTGGTCATATCGATCCTTCAAATTAATCCATAATTCAAGAGGGTCTTCACAATTAATTATTTAGTTTTTAATCCCTCATGGAGATGATGTCGGAGAAAAATCATGGCGTTCTCTTTATCCTGGCTTGATGCTTTATTTTCTTGTTTAATAGTATCACCAAAAACTTTAGTGTCAAAGTGAATTTCAGCATCAAGGACCCATGACAAATAATTCTTTCTGGTAATACCAAGTGCCACAAACTCAAGCTTTGATAAGTTTGACATGATACAATAAAAGAGAAAATTAAATTAGAAATAACCAAGATAATTTAAATTAAAATCTTTTGAAACAAATAACTTTAAATAGATTCACAAGATATATTCATATAAGAATAATAACATAAATTTCTCTTTATTAGCTAACAATAATAATGATACATCACATTTAAACTTGATGAGAAATTAATTTATCATACGCATCTAGTTAATTTCCTTTTATAACAATATTTATTTTCAATTTTATCACTAGTTTACGGTTATCAATTTGATTCTAATAACCCAACCAATCTACATATATATATATATATTATGATGGGTGTTGTTTGTAGATCTATAATTTTATAAAACTTATTTATTGATCTTATTCTCAAATCAAAGAAACATTAAATTGATACATCCTCAATTTGGTGCAAGAACATATATTTAAGAATGGAGAAAGTTATATTAATCATAATAATATCATAATAATAATAATAATAATAGGAAAACTAAATTAAGAAGCAGTGAAAGTAAGAACTATTCATCAAGGTATACAAACTAAAACAGTAAAGTAAATATGAATATAATAAGAAGAGGGAGAACAACCTTTTTCTTTTTATTCTTGTTTACTATCTCTATATTTATATTAGTTAATAGATTCCAAAATTTATTTATGGTCAAGAAATAAAGTTATTAGAACAAACCCATTTGCTATGGTGAAACATATTTATTAGTTAAAGGATGATTGAGTGAAAGATAGGTGAATAAAAATTAACATAAAATAAAAATATATGATTCATGTGTTTATCATACCTGTAATAGAAATTTAATTTATTCAAAGAAAATTAAAGCTTTATGCTAATAACGTGTTACGAAATATTAATGATAAACAAAATATAAGGAGGGGAAAAGGAAAGATAGAAGAAGAGAAAGTCACATAATAACAAGAGTAATAAGATTAAAGAAGTAATAGTTTTCTTTACTATTTTTGGTGTGTCTAAATTGTAGGGGTATTACCTCTTTTATAGGAAAACACTTCCTTGGAGAAGTGAGCATTTTACAGTAATGGGCCATGGATATATATATATATATATATATATATTATCAGTATTGATGGCTAGAATATTTTATAAATTTTTTAAGTAACTCTGACGCCCAACTAGCACATACAACCTAGAAGAGAAAAAAGTCCAAGATACGAAATCACTGGATAAAATGTTGGAAAAATTAGGCAAAATGTTCATTTAGTTGGTCGGGATTGAAAAAATCAACTCATCAAGGAAGATTGTAACACTCCAGAATTTTTTTTAATTAAGACTCGAACCATCCTCCATTGTGAGTAGGATTTTACCGAGGAATTTAAAATTTTCTTAAGTTTTAAGGTCACTAGATGTAGCACCTTGAGTTCCAAGAAGAACTAAAGAGAAAATCATTCAAGTCATTCCTAAGTTCCTTTAAGTTTTGGGTCAACTTCAAAAGATTATAACTTTCAGTACATGGTGAGTTAGGTGGCCCATAAGATATTAAATGAAAGGTCTTTGAATTATATTTCCAACACTACCGAGTTGCTAAGTTTCGAGTTCGGATGAGTGAGATATGCCCTTTTGAAGTAAGGATGTCAGTTAAGGAAAGTTACCCAAAAATATGAGGGGTATTTTGGTATTTTCCTTACCCAATCATATTTAATTCATTTTTAATAAGGATTTAAGAGTCTAATCCGATTAGGTTCAATTTTATAATCCTAATATACGCTTAGAATTTTAGTTGAGAGTTCAAGAAGAGAAAAGAGGAAAGGATCAAAGCGTTCATTAAGATTCTTGAGTTTCGTTGCAGATTTTTGCCATTGATTTGATACCTAAGAAGTATGTAAGTTTTCATAGTGTTGGGTTCGTTCACCCATACGCCAATCATGAGTTTTTTTTTACGAATTTTATCCATAAGTTCGAGTATATTGAGTTCTTGATAGGTGTTCTTGAAGTTCATTCTAAATCTTATTTTGTTGGGGTTTTGATGAATTTTTTAGATGAAAGTTAGTGATTTGAGGGTTGTTTAGTGGATTAGTATGTACATATGTTGAGCATTTGATTCTAAGTTATTGGGGAAGAAACCATTCGATTGTAGGCGAATTAGGGTTCGAAAACGAGCAAACAAATTTCGTTGGATTTTTTGGGTTGGGGCCTGGCGCCGTGCGCCAACCAGTGTGCCCCAAATCCTCTTCTGTATTTTAGGGGCTGGCGCCCCGCGCCACTCAGTGTTCCACGGTCGCCTGCCCCGTCTAGTTTGCAGTCGGTTGCTCCGTTTGAGTTTGTTTAAAGTGTACCTTCACTCCCTTTTGATTCTAATCACTTTAAACTACTTCTAAACACCTAGAAATCATTCATAATATAAATCATAACCTTGAATTCATAATTCAAATTCAAGGTAGAGTTAAGAGTTAAGTTTTGAGAGTTCTTCCGAATATTTTGAGAAAGCCCCTTTGAGTCCTTTTGAGGAGTCTTCTACAACTTTCAATTACTTGTTTCAAGACTCGAGCTAGTGAGTATGAGAATGAGGAGAATGTATTCATGAGTCTACATTATCATCATGAGATCCTTCATATCATGAACCATAACTCTTGAATTCATAAATCACATTCAAGTGAGAGAGCTAAAAGTAGAGTTCAATAAAGTCTTTGAGTTTAATTGTGAATCCTTTGAGATCAACAATCGATTTGAACTAAGTTTTTGAGCAAGTAAGTGTAAGAATGAGAAGAGTCGTATACATGAGTTCCTTATTGTTATGTAGACCCTCGAGTCGAGTCGTTCATGCCCATAAATTCCGCATGAACTTCATAAGTTGATCATCTTTGAGAGGAGTAGTATCTTCAAGTTCTAAGTCTTGAGTATTGAGTTCCTAATACCTTTTGAGATTTTATTCCTAATCATGGGAATATTACATATTACCCATGGATTCCTTGAGTGGAGTTGTTCATGCTCATAATTCCGCATGAGCCCTATAAGTCGAGCAGTCTGGAGATGAGAAGTTCTTTGAGTCCTTGAGTTGAGTAGTTCATGCCCATAATTCCGCATGAACCCTCTGAGTCGAGCATTCTTGAAATGAGTATTACCATTGAAGTTCTTGAGTTCTGAGTTGTTGAGTCTCGAGTATTGAATTCTATGAATGGTTATTAAGAACTTCGAATTGAGTCGTCCATGTCCATAATTCGGCATGAACTTTATTCTGAGAAGTCTTTTTTATAATTTTTTTCTAAACTTTTTTTAAGACTTGAGCACTTGAGTTGAGAAAGAGTATAGTCGAGTTCATTTTCTTTAAAATGATATATGGGAACTAATTAGTCCCAAGAGTAAATGTTTTCACATTTAAAAGAGGAGAAAACTGAGATTTCCAAAAGTGTTTTGAGCAGTTTGAGTAACATCTCTTTTTAGAGAAAGATTTTGAGTAATAATCTCAAACCACAAAAAGAGTTATGTTTTTAAACATATGAGTTGAGTATAGTTTTGGGAGTAGGATTAATCACCGATATGGGGACGAGTCTATAAACCATGTAGCCAATGTGGGTAGAAAGGGTCATACTTTTTAGATGATTCCTTAATGCTTTTAAGCACAGCTTAGTGGATTCACTTAGTTGAGAGGTCTTATACCCTGGCAAAGTATACGACAGTTCTGGCAGCGTGGGCGAGACGATGTATCATCACATAGCTCATAGTGATGGTTGTCGGTTAGAGAATCTCCCACAACGTTATATTATATTTTATTATATATAAATTGAGTTGATATTGTATTCTTCAGTACATTGAGTTGCTACCTGTTGTTTTAAAAGCTTTCTATATATTGCATCTTTTATTGTTGCTTTATCTTTAGTTGAGTATCTTGAGTTGAACTATGTTTAATTGAGTCAAGTACCTTATTGTTGAGTTGATCCCCATTTCACTGAGTTGAGAACCTTATTACTGAGTTGAGTATCTTATCCTTGAGTACTTCTGAGTTGAGTAAGTTTGAGTAGTTTTGAGTATCCTTGAGTATACCTTTGAGTTGAGTATCATGCCTTTGAGTTGAGTATCATATCGTTGAGTTGAGTATCTTATCGTTGAGTTGAGTATCTTATTCTTGATTTGAGTTTAATTGAGTGAGTTGGGAGGAGGTAAGTATGTTTCCTTTTTATCAAGTTCAAACTTATGTTTATGCTTTAGAATTCCCCTTACATGCTTGTACATTCCATGTACTGATCCATTTGGCCTGCATCGTTTCATGATGCAGATACAGGTATTCATGATCATCAACAGGAGCTTCTTTGATACCACATGGAGTTCGAGTTAGCTATGGGGAGACTCCTTGCTTTCGGAGGATTCCATTTACTTTCAGTTTTGTCAGGATCTCATGGGTCTTGTCCCAACTTCCATCTTTGTCATTTAGAGGCTTCGAAGATAGACAGTAGAGTTTGAGAAGTCTGTTTCATTTATCTTATTAAATGTTTTAAAGACTCGAGTTGCCCATTTGTTGGCTAGTTGAATATTCTATTTATATTCAAAACAAATCATTTGAGTTAAAGTTTTGTATTTGAGTTTCATGAATTTTATTCAATTTTTAAGCTTTTGTATGCTTGAGTTAGTCTTCCGCTTGTAGTCAGCTAGGATGAGGGTTCGCTTAGGGACCAATAATGATTCTCGAGTGTCGGCCACGTCCAAGGTGTAGACTCGGATCATGACAAAGATGAACTACTACAATGTATAAATATTGTATAGAGAGAGAGAGACACGCGCGCATCTCTGGTACATAGTTATATATCATATATATACACAATTATACTCTATTTATACCATGTTAATATATTACATCACTATTTATACAATATCAATATAATACATATACACGCAATCATTTTAGTTGAATTATATTTTATGAGAAAATTTCAGAAATAGCAAACATAATAGGCATAATAAGGCTCTATAACTATAGTTTCGATAATTGTGTTTCATAACTATAGTTTTGTTTGCTATGGAGGCTGCGGTTTGTATATTTCTGTTTGTTTGTATATTTCACTTGTGAATATACAAATTGGGTAAGTATATACAAATTTTGTATTTATACATTTTAGGAATTTTTTAGAACTCCGTTTGTATATTTCGCTTGCCAATATGCAAACAGGGTAATTTATTATGATTTTTTTATAAATCATACATAAGTATACAAAATTCTGGATTTATATAATCAGGAACCGAATTATTCAAATTCTAGATTTGTACAGATCAGGTGAATTATACAAATTAGACTAATTATACAAATCAGGCGAATAGCAAGAATTGGGGAAACTGTAACCATGAATTATAATTTTCTTAAACGATAGAAATAGTACCTAATATTGGCTAAATGTTTGCTATTATTTTTTTTCATTTTTTATTACGTGTACAATTACATAGGAAGCCTTAAAAAGTTCCCATTATGATATCTTAAAAAATGAAGTCTTTGTTGTAAAATGGATGTCCACGCAACATACTTTGTGCTCAAGTAAACTTCGTGGCCAAGTAACTTTGTGGCCAAGTAACTTTGTGCCCAAGTAAACTTGGTGGCCAAGTAACTTTGTGCCCAAGTTTTATAGTCTATATATATATCTCATCTTGTAATATGAAATAAGAACAACAAGTAAAAACATACAATAATAAAGGAAAGTTACTACTACTATTACTTTGTGTCTTTCTATCTCTACTCTTCTTAATTTCAATTTATTATCTTCATTTTATAACACGTTATCAGCACGAGTCTCTGACCTATCTCAAAAATATACATGAGATGAGTAGCAAAATTGGAGAGATCTTTCAGTATGGTAAGTATCGGGTATGTATTTTACCAAGCATTTAATTATGAGCAAATTTTATGTCACAATATCACCTTCCCGTATCTCTTATTTGAATCTAACATTTATTTGATAACAAAAGTTTTTAAAAAGTTGTTTAGAACTTATTAGTACTATGCAAGAGATGTTTATGTTTGCATTACCGTCGGTGTCGTTGTATATGTTAGAGTAAATAAATGTTTGTATGGTATGAACTTTGATTTTGGTGAATTTTACAATATATAATTAATCGAAATAAGCTTTTTAGTTAGCAATAGCTATGACATATTCACTTTCAAATTTGTGATTTTCTTTCACTCTCTTTAGAGGTATATTTCCTCTCTATGCTTTATTTTGGCTCAACTAAACAAAATTAATAATGGTAATAATGTTGAAATTATTTTATTATTTGAGCTTTGGTTTTCACTTTAATTAATCTATAAAAGGTAAAGTGAAATTATTATTGACATGTTATGTGCAAATATGAGAATATATATGTATTGTCATTATACAATATTCATCTAAACATGTTTAAAATTTCATTTCTAACATGAAGGCGTCATTTCATTGATTCAAAAATAATTCAACACCTTAGAAAGATTTCATTTCCTTTGTCACTATGTTTAAAAAGGGATTAGCATATTGAGTTTTCTTTCTGATAAAAATATGCATTTGAATGATTTTTAATCTTGAAAAGTTAAAAGGATTTTGTTATTATAAATTATTATGTCAATTTTTAAGTAATAATCTTTACAATTTCAAATGAGGTTGGATATATCTTGAATCATGAAATAAGATAAAATATATATGATGAGCCAAATAATTATCCTCATAAGTTGAATTTAATTTGATATATTATTTCATTTATTGTGATTATTAGTGCTTACCTCTAGTTGCTTTATCTATGAATTATAATTGAAGAAAGAAATTTTCTTAACTAGAAACAAATGAAGTCAATGTTGAGAATTAATTTGTTGATCTTTCAATAAGTGAATTAGTCATAAAATTTAAGTTGAAAATAGTATTCAAAGCCACCTATGAGGATCAACTTTGTTTCGGTAATAACTTGTATATGATCTTTTGAAGTGTTATTATGACTAAATTTATTTGTGCTATTAATAACAAAGTAACAATATTTCAAAGGCTCAAGGATGAATTTTATTTCGGACTATATATGATGTCATTGATTGAGGTAAAATGGTGGATTCAAATTTTATCGCACCAAAAAGGTAAGACATCGATTAAAAACTCGATGCACCATGATGATAAGATTTTGGGTTCAAGTCCCAATGCAATATATTGATGATATAATGATGACTGAGAAAATCGATATGCTCTTAAAAAAAAATTGAAGTCCGTCCCACTAAATATGCTCCATTCATTTAAGTGAATGTGATAGCAATACAATAAAAGTCCGAAAGATGACAAGATTATTTTATCATTGGACATATGAATATGGACGTGAATGGACAAAATAATAATACTCATCATAGTGAAAATTATAAAAGAAAGAACATTATGAGTTCTCAAAATGGTTCTTCAAAGAGTGAAGGCAATATTTGTCATCAAATGATATGAAAGGTCATTAGAAACATGTTTGCTATGAGACCTAATAATTTGATAAGTTTATAAATCCTCTATCAAAGAAAAGGATGAAAAAGTGGTGATACACTTGACTTTCAAAAGTGATTTCAAGGTATGTCATATGTATATGATAAATTTCAAAGCATGACAATGAACTTCTAATGAAAGTAATAATTATGAAGCATGAATATATGATTATAGTCAATTCCTTGAAGAGAATGTGACGTGTGATAAATATCATGAAAAGTGGACCATTCTTAAAAGTGAATGTGTCAAGAGATGATGAAAATTATAAATAAGGACATATTCATATATGATTTAATAAATACCACAACTCACTCCTATGGGAGGTTAGAGAGAAATAAAGAAATTTTATTTTGGTATAAAAGATCATTGGTCAAGTACTTTTAGTACATCACAAATATTATGATATGCTTTATTATGAACTACCAAAAGGGCAAAAGAAGAAAATATTTTTTTGCCACAAATTTTTTTTTGTCATTGGCTATGTGAGGTACACCTTAAAAAAAAAAATTGTCAGATTTTAAATAAAAAGGGAGGAGATACTAATGACAAAAATAAAATCAAGAAACAAGTTTCTCCTTGAAAGAGATGTTTACCACACAAACAATGTTATGAAATATGTGATAGTATCCAATGTTAATTATGAGCTTTGGTGAGTTATTGTGCTACTACTCAAAGAAATAAAATTGCTCATGATATTGGAATTGTAGTAAGTCTCGAAAGAAATTTTTTAGGTTTCAAAGAAATAGTCAAATAAAAAAAAATATTGAGACTATAAGATATGGAAAGATTTAAGATCTTCATATTACTACAATCAAAGTGGGTTATAAATATTGACGTGAAAGATTACCCATATTTGCATATTGTTTGTGGTAAATAAATATGGGCATGATGATGAAATAAATATCAGTTGGCATGACCGGTTAATGACCATGCCGGTTCGAATATGATACGAAAATAAATGAGAATTCATGTGATTATATATATTGAAGAAATGATAAATTCTTCAAGAATTCTCGTGCTGTTTGTTCTCATGATAAAATTATCATTGCACCAGCTAAAGTTGAGATTATATCTCCTGAAATTTTGAAATGTATAAAAAGGTGAATATGGGCTCGTTCACCTGCCATGTGGACCATTTACTATTATATAGATGCATCTATGTTATGGTCACATGTGCTTTATCATCAACTTGCAATTTGATTTTTGCAAAGGTTGTTTGCTCGAATTTAAATCAAGAGCATATTTCAAATTATAAAATTATAGTGATGATGTTGGTTTATATCCAAGTGGTTTAAGCAGAAATTATATGCCTCCAATTATAGCTAAACCATTGGTTATGAGAACAAAACTCCCAAAAGAAATTTGGTATGATATGTGTTATTTAAAGTGTAGCAACACTTCTACGTATCAAGTCAACAAAGTTCCCCTATCACAATTGGTTCAGGGTCAGGAACCAAATAATACTCATCTAGAAATTTAAATGTGCGATATATTATTTCATTGCTCCACCATTACGGAATGCACCAAGATGAGTCCCCAAATAAGGTTGGGTGAATGTTAGATTGTCTAACATTAGGGGGAGATGATAAGCAACTGGAAAATAAGTTTATGCATAATGACATATTATTGATATGATCCTCGTTGAAAATATAACTTTAAGTCAATTGTCAGACATACTCACTGACCATATGTTATAATCCAGTTATAAATGCTCAAATGAAAGGTCCTTGAAGGACATAATTTATGGCACGTCGGCAGCGTAATAGATAAATCAATTCAAAGATGAAACTTCTTGATAAAGAAGATGAGCAAATGATTAAGATGGTCACAATATGAGGCAGATGCTTTAGAAAAAGAACCATGACATAACACTTTATAAAACCTTGGCAAAGGTCCAGGTACCTGGATATGATGAAAAATAAAGTGAGCTTGATAAGTTATGTCACATTAGAATCGATATCAAATAATCGTCGACGATATCTTGAATATAATAAAGCGCTCAAAATTATAAATGGTGATGAGGATCTTGATATTAAATCTGTCGAAAGCTGACAAATAAATGATTGGCCAAAGAAAATACAATTCAAGTATATTTTATTTCAGTTTGAAAAGTGATGTTTTGTACTATGTTCATCTACTAAAATATAATGTCAATGGGGTACAAATGAATTATTGTGCGATAAGTAAAATCGTAAAATATAAAGTATAACTTGTGCATTGGAAAATAAAGATTTTTCCCAAAAGTCCTGACATTATTGTATAGAGATGTATTCTCCTAAGGTGGATGCAATTAAGTTTCTATCAGTCTGACAATATATGAAAAACTTGAATACGCATAATGAATGATTATCATATCTAGCTAGAATGTAAAAATTATATGAAAATTCCTAAAGGATTTAAAAGGTTGTAAAGCGATTCCATTGAATAGTAACCCAATGGTTGTAAGATCACATAACATAAAGATCAATTTTGATCACATTAAAATGGTTAGAAAGTACCATGTCATAGTGCAATTGGTGCAATTATGTATCCTGCTATTATTATTCATGGTAAATAATTTTATTAGTATGCATGCAAAATATAACATCACTCTTATCATTGAAGATATTAGAGTAAATCAAATATCGATATAAATTATCTATTTTAATTAATTGTGTCAAGATTTATTGACCGTGAAATTGCAGGAAAGTATGAAGTTTGAAATGAAGAAAGTTATTTATTTTCATGTCGGAATACAGTCATATCAAATCATTCCACAAGACAGTCAATTTGATTTTTATACAAGTGAAAGTATCTTTCAGTGCTTGGTTGTGGTTACTAAAAATTCGAACGATCAATTTGTCTAAACCGACAAGATCACAAATTGAGTAATTATCAAAATATATTTGGATGAGATCTATAAACATATTCAGAAAATATGTGGTCTTCCTTTGGAAAGAGATATTCCAACAACATTATATGAATACAATGTTGGATGTGCTCAACTAAGAGGAGGACACATCAAAGGAGACTAACCAAAATATATTTTATTGAAGTTCTTTTTCTTACTCATGATCTTCAAAACAAGGATGAAACAAATGTTCAACAATTTGTATTCACCAAGACACTGCCAACTTCAACTTTGAGAAGCTGAGTCACAAGATCGGAATATGTCATCTTCAAGATATTAGGTAATGTTTTCATCAGGGGGAGTAAATACACGCTGCACTCTTTTTCCCTTAACCAGGTTTTATCCCACTGGGTTTTCCTGGTAAAGGTTTTTAATGAGGCAGTAAACAATGCATATTACTGACCTTTTTTTTCTCTTTCACTAAATTTATTTTTACATGGACATCCAAGGGGGAGTGTTGTAAAATGGATGTCCACGCAACATACTTTGTGCTCAAGTAAACTTCGTGGCCAAGTAACTTTGTGCCCAAGTAAACTTGGTGGCCAAGTAACTTTGTGCCCAAGTTTTATAGTCTATATATATATCTCATCTTGTAATATGAAATAAGAACAGCAAGTAAAAACATACAATAATAAAGGAAAGTTACTACTACTATTACTTTGTGTCTTTCTATCTCTACTCTTCTTAATTTCAATTTATTATCTTCATTTTATAACAATCTCAACTTTTTGAATATTATAAATATTAAAAAAGAAATAAAAAGAAGCCCATTTTGTAGACTTTGAACATTTGTACATAGATTTTCAAAAGATTTGTCAGCCCAATGCTATTGTATAAACTGACATTTTTCTATATTAAGATTCCATTTTGTTTCTTTTCTTGTAAATGTAAAATATTGTTCTTGAATATTTTCCAAACGAAAAAAGATAACAAGCTTGTGTAAATTATTAATATAAATAAATTAGTAAAATTATCTTGGAGTGATTGTCATTCTGCTTTTAGAGCTGTCTATTCACAAACATAAATTAATATAAACAAATTTTATGATAATAAATTTCCCTTCTTTATTATTAAAGAACATTATGAAAATTGAATATGGGGGTGGGGGGAGCATAATTACAGAGATCAAGCAACAGTTAGAGCATGTGTGATATATATGATACACATCATTGTGTGATTCCAAAAATGAGAATCATATTCTCCAAAAGATTTGGTCCATCTTATCATGCAACAAATCGTGACTCCACTGCCAATAGAGTTTAAAAAAAAAGAAGTTGAAATTACAGAATTATTTGCACGTGTTAATATTTATTTCGTGGCTTGGTTAGGGGGGGAATTTGTGGGTCACAAGCTTGATACGTTATCACTTGTGTGAACCTCCCATGTATTCCGAGTGAATTGGTTGAGGTTGTTTCTCTCTATATTTTGTACTCTCATGTTTATATAGTGGATTGCTCATCTCCTTTGT
>JAJOOS010003220.1:0-22710 GCA_029582725.1 Solanum chiquidenum | reverse complement strand
AAACAAGCCCTCAATGAATTCTTAGTAGCTGAATTTGACCCAATATTTAGCAAAATTAGTAGCCAATCGTACAGGAAAACTCAGCATAGTAGTACATTGGACTTGAAGAAGTTATAAAAATGAAGTCTTTAAAAAATTTCTCAAACCTCAGAAAACCTTTCAGGGAGATTAAGGTCAGCATATTCTTTGGCTACAATTCCAGGACTTGCGTGACGGTTTAAGTGTTCATCTGTCTCAGCTACAGAAGATGAAACAGCCGACACGGACCATGTACAATACCCTCGAAGACAGGGAAAAATTGATGGAGTTACACAAGGGATGTGTTTGTCAACAGTACTGAAGATGAAATTGGGAGAGGAAATGAAGATTGAGTTTAGAGGTTTTTTGGGTATGGCGGAGTACAAGGAGTAAGCCATGGCTACCGCCCCTGAAAACACTATTTCCCCTATATATAAGATATATAAAAATAAAAATAAAGAAGAGCAAAATAAATAGGAACAATAACATATTTAGTCTAATTAATCACGAGGATAGTGTAAAAAAGTTAAACTATAGAATAGAGGTGGTTTAAAAGAAAAGTTATTTGAAGCAAAGTTATAATGAAAATACGATATCAAAATATCAAGAGCAAATACATATTAAAACACATAAATTATTCATGTCCATCGATATCTTTTCTGGCGTAAAAGAGATTATTTGCGAGCTTAACAGAAATGTGTGGAAGTTATATTTTCCTTTTAACTTTTGCTTTACTTCCTTTCAACTTTAATAATTTACTCTATTTTGCCTAAAGATTTTACCTTTTCTTTTTATGGGAATCAAAAGAATTAGAGGAGATGATTCAAAAGAAAAGCAAGGGGAATTAGGGAAGAGTTTGTAGGAACTAATGTTAAAATATAATTAACAGATTGAGAAAAGAGAAACTAATGCAAGTTAAAAATGGCATAATTTTGCTTGATTGAAAATGCACTTTTTGGTTGGTATTCACAAAAGTTTGTAGTTTGCCTTGCTTTTCTTTTTTGTTGTTGTTGAGAAGCTGCAGATTGTGTTTTAAGTTTACCAATCAAGCTAAAACACAGAGTATTGTTGACTTCAGCAGCAACTTATTCATAACTGAGCTTCATTTCTACTTGATGAAACTGGTTTCAGACAGAAGGAAATTACTCCTATGAAGTCACAAACTTGCAACTTAATGTAATACTGTTGTAAGCCTACTTTATTCTTTGAAACAGTTCATGAGAAAGGCCATGCTGCTCTCAGGAAATTTAAAACATAGCCATTCCAGAAACATAGAATACATTGAATACCATCTTTCTAAATTTGCGTCTATGTGGCTAAGTCGTATCATTGTGAGCCTTAAACTATTTCTTCGTGAGATCTTCCTGGTATCATAGAGGCCAAAAACCATCAGTCCCACATTAACTTTGAGAAGAACTCTAGAACTTCACCCCTGAATGGATTGCGACAACTCCACCAACAAGGTTCTCGTATTCTACCTTTTGAAATCCAGCTTCTGCAATCATTTTTGCAAATTGTTCCTGCATACAATTAAAAGCAAAAAGTAGTGAAAAAGCTGAAGCGTGTCGATGAATAGAGGGTGAAGTTCCTAAAAAACCAACTCAAAATTTTTAAAGCACTGATTCAAAACCTTTAGATACTCTCCTTTATACATCTGATGTAGGACATCCTATAACGCAAGGGCAACCCAATTTTTGGAGTTTACCTATGATTTTGAATGCCACTGTGAAACAAAATTACCTAAGGTTGGCTTTGATATCATATGAAAGAATCTGTGAAAATCATCCAATGCCAGAATATTTAGATTTAAAATTAAAAGGAACAATAGGACAAAGGGAAGTAACAGAGAACGAAATTAAAGTTCTCCAACATATGAAATTTTCCTATTGTTGCAGGTGAAGTGCTGATCATACTTTCTCATTTCATTACAAGAGCCTTTTAAGAATTTAACTTTTGTTTAGAAAAAGCATCCATCCATGATCACAAGAACTACAATCTCACCGTACTGGAAAGAAAAAGTACACAAAAAGCAAAAGATATGCATACGAGTTCTTAAATCGGTGATATTTAGCGATCCCCAGGAAGTGGTCATTAGCTGGGATTCACCATGGTGCAATTATGGTGAACAAATTATCTGATGCTGCAACGAATGAAAGAAAGTTACACACTTAATACCTGTGGAGGGAAACGGCGGACGCTCTCAACCAAGTACTGATAAGACTCTCGATCACCTGTCACTAGCTCACCAACTGCTGGGATGACTGAGAATGAGTAGACATCATACCTGAAAAAAAGAGGGGGAAAAAGAAAATGAAAATTTGAAATCTGCAGGAGAAAACTCGTACAAGCGCTATCATACGTAATGAATCACAAATCTCAAATTTTGACTAACCAAACCCAAGGAAAACCAGCATATATTACAGAAGTGATTCGCATAGTACAAACAAAGTTCATGCACACCTGATTTTTAATCCATTGACATAGAGAAGAACTGTTGCTAATCATGTTATCTAAGTATTGATCTTATGAGCAAGGATTAGATCTTTCGAATTCGAAATAAAATAGCATAATATATGCAGACTTCAGTTTCACTTGAGCAAGAACACTCTATTGATTGTCTAAGTTCCACCAGGTCGTTCCAAGCTGCAAAAGTTCTTGTATATAAAGCAGCATCCATTAAAAGGAAACTCAGAGTACATAGCTATTTGAACTTCAAAGTAGGCCTGAGGGAATGCTTTATTTTCTTTTCCTTTCCCCCATATTCGGTATGTATTTGGTAAACAAAGGAATCCCATTAAGCTGTCTTGGGAAACACCATTAAAAGTGATAATCTTTGGAGCACAGTTACAACTTATCCAAACAAAGAAGGCAAAAGGGGGACAAAGTTGAATATATAACTGAGTAGGTCAAACAATATTCATGAGCCTCTTATCATTGTGCTGAACAATTGCATGGTGATAATAATTACTCCATCCGTTTCAATTTGTTTGACCTACTTTTCTTTTTAGTCGCTTAAAAAGAATTGATTCTTCCCCCTTTTTAGCAACTCTTTAATTCCAATTTTCCACATGGCATGTTTAAGGCCACATGATTAAAGGGCATTTTAAGACCACAAGATTCAAAAGTCCTTTTTGTTTTCTTAAACTCCGTGCCTGGTCAAAATAGGCCAAACAAATTGAAATAGGGGGAGTAATAAATAACTGAAGTTATATAGGCCATCCATCCTATGACAAGAAAACTTACAAGTCCTTATAAACCGGGATATCAACGTGGCTTAGTTCAAGGCAAAGAAACCTTCCTCCCCTTTTAAGCACCCTGACAAGCAAACCAAAACCATCAAGTTTAACATATTGACCACTTGATCAGTGCTTGAGACAAGAAAAAAGGGTATTGTGATCGCGGCAATCAACCATATAAACTTTCGCCAAGCACTCACACGAGTACATTTAAAATCCTATGCAACAGCACTCCAAGAGATGGTAAAAAAGCAAAAAAAAAAGATCCTTGAGATTCGCTTTTGCATCAGAAGTTTATCAAACTATTAAAAGTGCACATATAAAAGCAACGATTACCATATAGTATAATTACGAATTACTGGACCTATCAAAGTCCTGTGACCTCCAATGCGAAAAGGGGGGGGGGATTTTCTACACTCTGATATCTTGACTTTTATAAGGCCCCTACATTAACTGTTAAGCTAGAGGAAACAAACTGTCTCCATCTTTATATACCACCATGCACTGCCAAAGCCGGAGGAGACAAAATCTAGCAAATTGTTACCTGATTTGACTCTTTCAAACTTCGGTTCACCCCAGTTCTTGTCAAGGCACAATACAACTTTGTTATTTGTCCAATGTGGAATGATTTACGAACTTATGATGTGTTACCCACAATACATCTATGTTATTTCTCCAATGTGGAACAATTTACAAATGTAAGATGTGTTAGCCACAATATCCCTATGATATTTGTCTAGTGGAAGAAACAACAATATCCAACTTAAGAATTTAATTGTCTAACATTCTACCATGCTCCCTCAAACTCAAAGGGAAAAATAACAACTAGAACTTGCTTATTTTGAGAACATTGAAAGCAAACATTACTACAAAATCTTGATGGAAAGTCACCAGAAAAGCTCTACCACCGAAATCTCTGTAAGTTATTGCCAGAATGTTGGATGGAAAGGATGCACTTGCCATTAGAGAGGTCACCAAAAAGAATGGTGCCTCTAGAATAATCACTGAAAATTGTCAGAAAAAGGTGTCTCGAGATCAGAAAGAACGACACAGCGGAACAATCACTGGAAAGAGGCGCTTTGGCACACGAGAAATTGCCTGAAAGAGGCATGAACCGTCAAAGTGGTCGCCGCAAAGAAGCAAATGCCACCAAAGTGCGTCAAAGAGGCACAATCCGGTTGTAGCGATTGTCAGAAGAGACACGGTACCACAAGAATGATCACAGGAAGAGGTGTGTTGCCACCCAATAGGTCATCGGAAAGAAAGAAAGCAGACGAAACTTTGGCTGCACAAGCAGCATAAGGCCATATGCCGGAAGGTGAAGCTACATAAGCCTAACAAAATGGTAGAAGCTTTCTTTTTGATAAAGGTAAAATTTTATATAAGCACCATCATTAAGAATCTGCTGTAACGTACGTCAAAGTTACTCAAAAGAAGAATAAAGGTTTATTCACTGTTAGTTCTGCATATAGAAATATGAATCAGATGGGATCCCAAGTTAACTTTCTGCCTTGGAAGCTTATATGGAAGGTTAAAATACCATATAAAGTGGTAGTTTTTACTTGGTTGGTGGTGAAAGAGGCTGTACTTACACAAGAGAATCTTATGAAGAGGGGAATACAAATGTGCCCAAGATGCTATTTTTGTGAGCAGGTTGCAGAGACAATTAATCATCTGTTCTTACATTGTAAAGTGGTTGGCCAGCTGTGGAATTTGTTTACTAGCTTCAGAGGTATAAGTTGGACTGTTCCAGGGAGAATAGGACAGGCCTTAGAAAGCTGGAATATGGAGGGCAGTGGCAGCACAGACAAGAGTAGATGGAAAATTGTCCCAGCTGTTATTTGGTGGACCATATGGAAAGAAAGGAATTCTAGGAATTTTGATAACAAGAGCAGCCCTCTACACAAGATTAAAATGAACTGCATTATCACTTTTTGCTATTGCTGTAGTTCAGAGTATATAGATGACCCTGTGGCTATTGTAGACATTCTAGGGTCCTTATAAAGGTGAAAGGAGGATCTAGGGATAGTTCTCTTTTTTCTTCTTTTCTTTTCTTTATCTTTTGTTTATGCCCGACACACATGGAGGGAGGATATGATGTAAATTTTTGGATACCAGCTTTGAGCTGATGATTGATATACAAATGTTACCTTTATCAAAAAGTTACGTAAAAAGCTATTAAGGTCAATCATGGCCTCAACATCGTGAGTATCACGTACATTTGCATATTGCTCCAAACAGAAAGCAAAGAAATACAGTTAAGAGAAGCGAAGAGGATACATTGATGAATTTAAGACATGATGACTACAAGCATGACTATTTATAGGCATTAGTTAGATGCGATACATATATTTAGGCTCATTGTTCTAGGAAAAAGGATGCTATTCTATTCATTAAAGATGCCAAGGGTGTTTGAATTAGAGTGTTAAAGATGTTTCGAGGTCAATATACCTACTAATGCTAATACCATCATCTTTATGGTGGTCAGTCTGGAAAGAAAGAAATGGAAGATGTTTTGAAGATAGATCCAATTCCATCCACAAAGTTAAATGGAATTGTATAGCATCTCTACTTTTTTGGTGTAAACAACTTTGTATAGATGATCTAAGATCAGATTATAGATTTGATAGGAAATCTGTAATTATCCCTTTTTGGAGGTAGCCAGCATACCCTTAATGCTGAAGAATTCAACCTTACCAGTTTCAAAAAAAATAAAAATACATGCATGCATATAGTGGACTCTTTGGAAAGAAAGGAATCAAAGGTGTTTTTTTTTTTGATGAAGTAGAAAGGAATCAAAGGTGTTTAGAGGGCATATCCTTCCATATTGTCGACACAATTGTTAGTGGCACTATGTAAGACATTTGAAACTAGTATAGCATATTTTACTAGCACACACTCAGATATGATCACTCAACCAATGAACTATGCTTTAACCTTAACAAGATTGACACTGACTACATGAATCATTGGTGACATTCCATTCTATACACTTAAAAGAAGAGAAAGCGGAAAAAAAAGATACTCCACACAAACATTATTAGCTTATAATGATGTATAGTGAAGACTCATGAGCACTCATTTGATCTTATCAAATCAACCAAATTATGAAATTATCCCTTCCTCAATCCTTTTAATCACATCCAGGAAAAAATATTACCTATATGCTTCTGCAAGAACTTTCTCTATGTGTGTAACATTCCTGATACCAAAAGCAATTGTGTAACCATCCATTGAGTTGTCTTCAAAGCTCAAGGCTTCTGCATCTCCCTCTACCCAATCGAGAGACTTCTCCAGTCCAAAACCTGCATATTGTTAAAAAAAGATAAAAAAAGATGTCCAACAACAGAGATGCATTATTTATTCACTTCAATTTTCTCTACGAAATCCCAAATTGACATCCAATTATCCACGGAATGCAAACAAGATAAAGCAAAAAATTAGAGGCATTTACCTCTCTCTTCGGCCCTCTTCTTACCCACACCCAACATGTTTGGATTGATGTCACATACATAAATTCTAGTTTCTTCAATCAGGTCATCATCAAGAACATCTTGCATAGCTCTGCGTTTGACATTTTTTATATTTTCAAGGATCCTGAAAGCAACATCCCCTGTAAAATTAGGAAGTTTTTCACTCAAGTGGATTGAAGAAAATACAAAATAAATAATCACTACCACGAAGAGAACATACTGAAAGTAAAACAGGCAAGAATATTTTTACACTCTGCATTCAAGACAAAAGAGGGATAAGACCATACAGAAACCAATAAAATTCTAAATCCAATCATTTAGAGCATACCAGTGTGTATTTCACGTAGCTGAATGCTCGAATGCAAATCAATGCAGTTTAGCCAATCACAATTTCAGTTATTTTTTAATGGGTGAAATGTAACAAACTGGAAGAGTTACAACCGAAAAGATGTGACATTACAAGTTGTGTACTGAGCTAATAAAGTCAACAATGTCAAACTATCATATATATCTAGTGGATCCATGTTGCACCAAAACCCAAGTAAAAATATACAATTGTTTTCGGTGTTAAGCATAGAGTTTTCCTTGTTCACAGAAACTCTATTGCTCCTTCCCTTCCAAATGACCCACCAATCACAAGTTCAGTCATTGATAACGAAGTTCCAAATACATGAACTTTTTTGGCTTTGGTTGCTTATTAAGCCTTATCTCTCCCTCCCCCAACCCACCCCTTCCCACCCCCAAAGAATATTAGAGACCAACTAGATGAAAAAGATAAGAGAGAAATATAAGTAGCACATAAAATAAAGACCTCTTGAAACATTATACCATGTACTTAATTCAGGTTGAGCTAATTGGAAAAATGGACAAATAGGTCCAGGGTTCAAATTTTATAATTCTGCTATTTACTTCCATAAGACAAGAAAATCTAGCTAGATTTATTAGCTGAAGAAGCAAAGCTTGGAAGAGGTTTTTATTGCATTACACTCCTCCACTGGACATTAAAATAGAAATTTTCAGAGGAATATTATCACTTCTAGATCCTGCTTCGGATCTGCTAAAAGCATTTTACTGCTCTCATCTCACTTATCCACTGTGTAGCTCGGACT
The DNA here is from genome assembly GCA_029582725.1 of Solanum chiquidenum. NCBI lineage: Eukaryota > Viridiplantae > Streptophyta > Magnoliopsida > Solanales > Solanaceae > Solanum > Solanum chiquidenum. The sequence goes on along the minus strand of JAJOOS010003220.1, from coordinate 14,874 downwards.
TCTTCAAAATGTTGCTACCCCCATGTTGGATCCTCCAAAAATGCACTACTTTTGGAGGATCCAAAATGCACCCCGTGGCATGTTTGAAGAATCTGAGCAAGCAACATTGCCAATCAATGGTGCTTTCCTTCTTTTAATCCAAGCTTTACATAGTCACATAGCAGGATCAATGTTCAATGTCAAAAGCATCACCTGTTCCACCAGCCACATCAAGATGCTTCATTCCTGGAAACGGATTCAACTTCGAAACCAATCTGACATAAAAATTGAGACAAGAAATGAAGATAACAAGGATATAATCAGGAAGTAGTTTCCATTTCAACTGTGATACTTTTTACTGTCTTTCAGGTAGGATCTAACCTGTCCTTCCACAAACGATGAAGTCCACAACTCATTAGATCATTCATGAGATCATAGTTTGAAGCAACACTGGTAAAGACATTCCCAACCATCTTACTCTTTTCTTCTTCTGCTACGTCCTTAAATCCTGGAATGCAAACCATGAAATTCCTAACTATACCATATAACACAAATATAAATCTCGAATAAGGTAATATCGAAATGGGATTTGTTTCAATCAGCCAATGTAAAGATTGAAAAGTTTGTGTATGCAACATAACCCCATAACCTGATACCCCCTTCATCATTAGCAGGGACATAGGAAGGTGGACTACCCACCTTCCATACAGTCATCAGTCACTTTATTTTGCATCATCTCCTTGAGGGGTAGCAATAAGGAGGCTCACCTTCTTCCATAGTTCCATTCCTATTTATTTTAATTTTGTGTTGTATTTGTGCCTTGTGTTTCGAATAGTTCAATGTTTGCATCTATTCATTAATAATGGTAAAAAAGAAAACATTTTTTGCTATCCAACTTCTTAATGCAAGAATTGTCAGTAAAAATGATTTACCATCCATATACATGTGTTTCCTATAAGTGAAACGGTAAGTAATATACCAAAGAAATTGGTCATCACCCTCAGGAAGTCGGCTAACTCACAGCAGCAAGCTGCAAAACTAATGTCCCCAGCCCAAAAGGTTGAAAAAGAAGAATCAAAGAAAAGAGAGCTTTCAAAAACTATACATCCAAATTACTACTTCAAAAAAAAGCTGTTTTTCTTTTGGAAAGCACTAGCAAAAGAGATAAAATCATGCTCTCTTAGGTATCACAACAAGTTTACCAATTGTAAATTCAATAACCATCATGGCAAAAAAAGTCAGCTTCTCAATAAAAACCCACCAAAGCTAAATTGTATTCCTTCCATTGTGAGATGCAAGAATAATATAAGCAATCTTCCGCAGTTCATTTGAAAAAACAAATATGTAATCCTCATAAACACAAAATAATACAAAATGTAAATATGCATACACAAAATTCAACAATAAACAAACCATAGTACATGTAAATTGAACAAAAAAAATGGGTTCTTGATGCACAAGAAGAAGAATAAAACTGACCAAAACTGGTGGCATGTGACTGCAATGTAGAGGCAGGGCAATACATTGAAGATAAGTTCTTTCTCCTCAAACTACGAGCAACTGATCGAACCAAAGTCGCCATTACTGATCAAAAAAAAAAATCCTTACAAACAATACCCTTTTGAACAAGAAATTGAAGAATCAACGAAGGTAAAAAAGAAGCACGAAGCAAATAGAAGTTGTTGCCGCTTCAAATATGAATCGGTTCGGGTTCGGGTATAAGGGCCAGCGGGTTTGGTTCTGTTTTTTTTCCCGAAAAAATTACCGTTAAATTTGGGTTTTCCATCTCTTTCTCCTTCTTTTATTTTTATTTTTTTATATCACAAGACACAAATGATTCTAATTGAGTGGATCATATTTGTGTGGGTCGTATCTTTCGTCGTAAGTACAAATTATAATTAAAAATTAGTATAAAATACAGAACATAAATGGAAATAGATAAAGTAAAATCCTTTTAGAAGGGTCTAAACTATTGTTTTAGTGGTTTTACAGTTGAGTCGTGCTTATGCCGTTGCAAGTTTGGTGTTATTTTCTGTGGAACACAAAGTTAAACAAGTGTAGCATATTTTTATGACAGACAAAGCAAGAAAGAGTCGTGGAAATATGAGCACCACAAATAAAATAGAATAGTTAGTTAAAGTTTGTGGGATGGAGAAGGCAAGTGAAGTGGGGGGAAATGGCTATGAGTGTAGTAGCATGGCTGTCACCATGCACCACTATTTCATCACCAAACAAATTCAGCTGCTGCTCTGCCATTTCTTCTCAAGCTGAATCTTCCTTCACAACAACTACTGCAACCGCCATTCGTCCTGCTGTTATTCTTCCGGTTTGCATTTCATTCTTCATTCTCATTCAAGTTCGGTTTTTTAATGTAGTTCAATTAAAGTCTTCGTCTTTGCACCAAACCAATAAACTTATGATATTACTTCGGTCCTAAATATTAGTCGTTTTGGCAAACTGAATTTGTTTCGAAATTTCTGACATTATAGAAAAATAAGAAAAACTATCATTTTTTTTCCGAATTCATCCTTGCTTTTCCAATTAGTGGAGTATCAAATAAGTGAGGCATCAAAGATAAGAGATAAAAAGTTGTTTGGACAACTGTACTCTTTGAGTTGTGATTAGAGCTTATATTAGATGTAATTTTTGAGGTGTACGCAAAAAACTTAAAAGACAGTTGATGTAGTAATTCTTCAGGTTAAGTTACTTGGTGCAAGTTTTGCTATGGAGTTCCTATGATATAGCCTTATGGGCGTTTTTAGGAGGGGTGACGGGGTCTGAAATTTCATCGCTACTTGCGTGGTATCATTTGTGACTTCTGAACTATAGATAGAGGGATACATTGATTTTTGTGGTAATGGATACTAATTGAGTTTATCATTTATAAATTTCTGCAGGGTTTAGGGAACAATACAAATGACTATGAGAAGCTGGCTCTTGTACTGAAAGGCTATGGAGTACCAACAGCAATAGCAAAAGTTTCAAGAATTGATTGGCTGAGGAATGCTGCTGGTTTGTTGGACACAAATTACTGGCGTGGCACTCTCCAGCCTCGACCAGTGCTTGACTGGTAACAATGTTACAATTTTTTGTGCTTAGTAGCTATCAAGCTATATTCTTATACATTAATTTAAAAAATTGGCCAGGTACCTCAAAAGAATTGATGAAGCCGTCAGTGAAGCAAAAGAATTGGCTCAAGGTTCTCCAATTAGTTTACTTTCACTACTATTGATCTTAGAATTTTCTTTTAATATGTTTCACTGTTGCTCTCTCTCTGTCACGCGCAAGAAAACATACACAAGTTTCTGCTGGTTTTTACTTTCTTTCTGTACTTTTCCTTATCTATTTTCACATGGCTCCACTTTCGTTTCTTGTCCCAAATGCCTTGACAGACCTTCTTGTTTGCGAAGTGTTCCTATCATCATTTACATTGTAGTCCAAGTAAATCTTTAATTTCTTGTTGCCCCAGCTGTTAGGCTACTCATTTTCACGCACTCTAAATAACATGGGGATATGGTCACAGTAAGTCATTTGACTGTCTAACTGCAATTAATATTCAAAACTTAGTCTTTCTTGTAGACTGGTTATGGTCTTGTTATTTTATTTATGTAGTATATAGTACATCATGGCTAAACATGATATGTATTCTGGCATTTCAGTTTGTCTAGATAGAAGTATTCTCCTGCTTGATCATAACTTAGACCAAATTTTTCTTTAGTCTTCGTCATTTACTCCCCTTTATTTTAGTAGACGTCAGTCTTCTTCATCTGGCCTCATTGCATCAATATTGATCCAATATCTAATGTTCTCCCACTTGATTATGACCTGACCAAAATTCATGTTTGGAGTCTTTTACTTGCCTAAATTTGCTCTGAAATTGAACATAAGGCTTTATTCTCTGTCCTATCTAGTATCTACTCATTCTAGGTAACTGCAAGTCCCAAAACATATATTCGATTGTGGTTAACCAGATTGCCACATCCTTCTTTTTCTTTACTTCGTTTTCCTAGGATTGCAGTGTGTTCTCAACAGGATATGTTGCAGTCCCATAATCAGGCCACATTTGTTGTAGGTGGGAGTGGAACTTTATCTATTATTGGGCATTCAGCTGGAGGGTGGCTCGCACGTGTCTATTTGCAGGAATTTGGCTCCTCAGACATTTCCTTGTTACTGACTCTAGGAACCCCCCACCTGTATGTATAGATTTATTCATCTATTGTATAGCTTTTCTTTATGCAACTATTTTTTCTACACATTTAATAGGTGGCATTTCTTATGGTGATTGATTTGTATAAGCCTAACACTGATATTTGGTTTCATTAGGCCACCACCTAAAGGTTTGCCAGGTGTAATTGATCAGACAAGAGGCCTGTTGTATTACGTTGAAAAGAATTGCGCAAAAGCTGTCTATTCTCCAGAACTTAGATATGTATGTATAGCAGGGAGGTAATTATCAAAATTTTGGTGTTTTATTCATGTGCTTGATTTCTAGTGCTTCTTGTGAACTCTGTTTTCACTGCGATGACACATCATTTCATTTAGTTTGTTCAATGCTCAATGATAGTGAAAGGGATTGTTGAAGCTACTTAACTGTCTGATTATGGAAGTGAACTATCTGACATTGTTCCTATATAGTTGTGCATGCATTTTAACTAAGAACAATGAAACATCAAACAACCGTGGGAATAAGTACTAACTTGCTAGAGGAATTGCTTCCTGCTTGATCTGTTAAATTTGAGTATTAACATACAGACTGCACCTAAGATCTACTTAACGAGGTTGTTAATAATTCAGTCCAAGCTAAAACTATCTAAACCTTTTCTTGTCTGTGCCTATCAAGGTTTAGGCAGATGAGAAAAAATCATCCTTTGCTGGATTAGAAATTATTTCTTACCTTAAATCCTTGCTGAGTAAAACCGAATGGATTTCACTTGTCTAGGTATATTCAAGGGTCGCGTGTCTTTGATTCAAGTTCAACATACAGCTCTGAAGTCATGGACGGTGCTGAACAGCCAATGTCAGAGGTTGCTGCTGTAAGCAACACAAATGCAGAGACTGAAACAGGCTCCACTTTTCGTACACGTTTTGTTGGTCAAGGCTACAAGCAGGTTTATACATAAGCGCTCTTGAGTGCAATAATGCTCAAATTACCAATCTTTATTTAGTTTACATCGAGTTATCCATGAGCAAATATCTGTTACCTAACTACTCTTTCTTCTGAAACTTTACCAGGTTTGTGGCCAGGCAGATGTCTGGGGTGATGGAGTTGTACCAGAAGTTTCAGCTCATCTAAAAGGTGCACTTAATGTCACTCTGGAAGGAGTGTACCATTCACCTGTTGGTTCTGATGATGCTACAAGACCATGGTATGGTTCTCCTGCTGTTGTCGAACAATGGATCCGACACCTGCTTGTCTGACTGTATAGTTAAAAAGACAGCCTGGTGAAAGCATTCCTCGTTAGCAAGATTTGGGGAAGGGCGACTGTGTAGTTCCATGGTAAATATTAGGCAAATTTGCCTTAATTCTTTGTGGCAAATGGAGAACATTGTTCATAAAAATGTCACATCTGAGCCAATTAATGAAATTTTCCTCATGAGTATTATGAGATCCCTTATGCTCATTGTTTTGTCTCTCATTCTTAATCAGGAATAGGATTTAAGGACTGTCGCATTCCAGGTTTTAGCGCGGTTTGTATGATCCAATGGCAGATACCTGTACTATAATACAAGTAAAAATAGTAACAAAGCTGGGAAAGGAGCATCTTACTTATTTTCTAGCTTGAACTTCTTGGAGTCCTAACCTTTAGATCACAATTGGTAGCACTAAACCAGCAAGTGAAAATAACTAGAATGAGCAATATAAAAGCATTTTATGTGCTTTAAGAACACATAAACCACAGGACCAAAAATGAATGTGAGTGCAAACTCATAAGACATGCAGCTCTAGTTTTATAATTCCTGATCTGTAAATCTAGTGTGGAAGCTCAAGTTGAAATCTACACCTGCTCACGGACACAACTACCACAAATATCAGCATCCGACAAAAGTGCAGCAAGTGTAGTATGAGTACATATCGACACCGTCAGGTGAAGTAACCGTACTTGTTAAATGCAAGTTGCAACTAATACACGCAAATCATGAAATAACTTGTTCCCAACCAAATAACCCCTTGGATAAGAGTAATATGTTTATTCATTCACCAGGATGTTCACAACTTTACTGACCACTAAGCCACATTACGTACATTTTGACAACACATGCTACCAAGGAAAAAGGTCTATCTTCATGGTAGAACTAATTATACTTTTTCCTCCATGCCAATTGACATACATTTTACTTTTTAGTCCGTCATAAAAAAATGTCACTTTCTTATATTTAGAAATAATTTAACTTTACAAATTTTCTTTTACCTTAATAAGATGATTTACAACCATAAGATGATTTGCAACCATAAAAATATCTAAGGTTTGTTTTGGCAACAAATTTCTAAAGTCTTCCTTTCTTTTTTTTAACTTGTGTCTAGTCAAATGATGTCACCAACATGTTCACAACTTTATTTTCTTAAAACATAGGAAAAACTACCTTATTAACATACATTCATATCATATATACTAATTCTACCTATACTTTTAAATGATTACGTATTTTACCATTAATTAAGAGTTTTCTACCATATATTAAGAAAGATACACCTAGATATACATGTATTTTTGCTACTAGATATATTAAAATAGGAAGGGACATGAGCGTAATGGGGAGGAAGGTGAGCGAGATGGGAGGGAGGCAAGCAAGATTTGTCTATGTATCCCAGATACATGTGAATACACTTAGATATAGTGTATCTAGAACAAATTACCCCTAATTTTGATTAATACATCCCGAGATACATGTATCTGGACGAACTAAAACCTATTAAGATTCATAATATTGCAAACTAAAGTATATCTAAGTAATTAGTTTTTAAACTAGTGTTTCGTAATTTATATTATGGGTATATACACTTGCATGAGATCTGTTAGCCTCTGAATTCAGCTCAATGGAACCAGTTAGATGGGCTTATTGTGTTAATGGTCTAACAATAAAGGGCAGACAAGAAAGCCCAGATAAAACAGGATTTTTTTTATAAAATAAAATAAAATAATAATATCGGCTTCGTTGTCCCTTTCTCGTCCTGTTCAAGAATCCAGAGGCTAAGTTCTCTTATCCTTCTATTTATCATTTTCCAACAAGCACATCCCTTTCTCTTCCTCCATTTCTTCTTCAATCTTTGCTGCTACACTCTTCTTCTCTTCAATACATTTTCTGGGTTTTATTTTAACCCCATTTTTCAAGATTACAACTCACGGATGGTGAAAAGTTTCCAGCTTTATTGACTGATTAATCTTTGAGAATATGGTGTGTAAATTAGTGTCTATTTTATGAGACCCCTTATGCTTGTTGATGAATTTAGAGTAGAAAGAAGATGTCTTACTTATTGCCACAGTTCCTGAGCTTGCCGGATGCTTTTGTCATTTGCGCTAAAACCCAACAGCAGACAACCATCCAGCTTTGTAAGTCTGTCTATCTCTATTTTCTTGAGAATTATGTTGTCAATTGAGAAAGTTTTGTTCTTGCTTAGTGGTAATGTGGAATGTGACGTGTGAAATTTGTGTGTTCATTTTAGTCTAATTCAGTCTTTTGCATTTTAATCTCTGCTCATGAATTGCTAGTTTCATAATTGGAGTTGAGCAATGTTTGTTGAAGATAAGATCAATTTTTGCAAAAAAGTGTAAATGATATGGATCAAAATCTGTATTTTGTATGAAATTGCAAATGCTTAAAGTGGGAAATGGATTTTGATGTCTCAATATTACAACAGCAACATATTCAGTGTGATTAGAGGAGTCTGGGGAGGGTGGGATGCTATGTTGGTCGGACTCTTCGAAAATGCCGGCGGGTGCGTGTTGGATCCTCCAAAGGTAGTGCATTTTTGGAGGATCCAACACGTGTGCGGCAATATTTTCGGAGAGTACGAGCAACATAGGTGGGGTGTACACGGACCTTAACCCCCCTACCTTTGGTGTGGTAGATAGGTTGTTCCCCATAGACCCTCAGCTCAAGAAAAGTGTTTCTCAGAATAGGTTTGAAAAATAAATATTGATAGCAAAAGTAGTAAAGATAACCAAAGTAAGAGAAACAACAGTAGTAATAAAACTGAAGAATAAGATAATGGTAGAAGATCTTGGTATTTCAATGGAGAAGAGAAATGGATTAGGAAGTGGTTCTAATTGTATGCACTGCCTCCATTTTCTCTGAAATCAAGCAGGGTCATTAATAGGGTGGGTCATTGTATTATTATATTAGGTCAAAGACTTCAATTGTTACTTTCAATCTGAGGGAGATTTTCCTACTTGAATTTGTAAAACATTTCAAGGGTATATTTGTGATCAGAGAAAAGTTCCTTCAGTTATTGTGGTTTTCTTAGCAATTAGTATTTCAATGGCCTGCTCGTTACAGCATAATGGATTAGAAAAATTTGGCAGCTTCCTGCAAAGGTGCTGCGTTCGTCATGTACTTAATGTCGTCGTTTTAAGTTCATCATGTTGCGGTTTCTATTACTTGGAACGGAAATATGATGTTTTGCAAGGATGACTATACAAATTATGCCCCGGAAATTAGATTCTCAGACAGTGATGAAATCATCCACTACTCAAAACTAGAGAAATTATGTGCAAAGGAGAGGATGCTCGGTCACAAACACACCCTGAATGAAAGAGAGGAAGAATCAGTAATGGGAAGTTAAATCACTAACTACACAGCTACATATTGCTTTCCAAGTGAAAACCTGACCTAAAGTAGAAAAGTCAGTCTTGTATTTTGAGGAAGTCATCGGCTTTGCACTTCAGTATTTCTTTTGAAATTCCTGATGTGCATTTGTAAACTTGGATTTGAGATCTGGTGCTCTTGCTCTAGTACAATTGTGGCTTTCCTTAGACAACTTTGACTTTGCATGATCAACTGCTGGGTACTCCTTGCCAGTTTGCCTTTCCCTGATTTTACTCATATGCAGACCTGGAAGCAGGAATCGTCCTTGAAACTAAATAGTTAAACTTCTCAATAGAATCTTGTGGGTTTCTTCAGTTATTAGTGAAAGTTTTTAGTGATCCATCTTATAGACATAGACTTCTGTTGTTCTTACTATGTCCTTTGCTGAAATGCAGCAAAAAGTAGAGACCATATTCATTTGAGGACACAATGCATCCTATCCACTACATCTGCAGTAACATCAACAGCAACATCTACTGTGCTTGGCATTGAGAAACTACAGTTACCATCTATTGAAATCCTCTCAAATTCAGTCGCGGCAGAGAGATCATGGAAATCACCATCAGCTGCCACAACCACAGTACCTGATATACAGAAGCTAAAGTTGCCGTCTTTTGAGGCCAACTCAGATTCAGTTGCCCCAGATAGGCCGTGGACATACACTGGGGCAGTTGGTCCACCTGCAGAGGTTAGAATTTAAATAAATAGCCTAGAGATTATGGAAAAATTAAGTTTGAGAAACTGACAGGACCCGAGGTCTTCAATCTATAATGAAAATATGAAATAAGTTTCACATGTAGTTCTAGGTATTTGTTTTTCAAAATTCAGATGTACTTGCATTTTCAAAATATGAAGTAAAAGTAGTTTTAAACTTCAATAGGTCGTTTTCTGACAGTCGGTTGACGTTGAAAAAGAAAAACAATGGTGAAAATATTTTCCCTTGCTTTAGTTATCTTGGTTAATATTCCCTAACCTTATTATTTACCTTAGTGCCATTTTGCCATTTTGCCAAATTCCAATCTCCTATTTTGATTCAATTGTCCTCTATTTCCCATTAATTGATGTAAACCTTGTTCGGCCATGAAAATGTTGTTACAAGTATAACTGTTGACTTGTCATGTTTGCAGGCGAACACTAAACCTGAAAATTCTCTTGCTAGAGAGGAAGCTATTGTAGCTGCTGCAGCCGCTGAAGCAGTTGCGTTAGCAAAGGCTGCATTGAAGGGTGCACAAGATGCTGTAATGCTGGTCGGCTATAATAATTTAAAGGACTCCGATAATGTTGGCAGAGGTATGCTATCAGAAGCTAAGACTGCTCCATTTGAGAGCGTTCATCTGGCTCAACCTGGTGAGACAAGGAGAGTTGGCGTTTCTGCGGAATTAAATGGAAGTGAGATGAAGTGGACTGGAAGTAGTTTATTCCGGGACTCTCTTACAGATTCTGATGACTTGGAGCCATCACCTGAAGAACTGGAAATTCTTCAGTCACAGCTGTCTAATGTCATAGCTGTAAAATCGAACCGTCAAACTGAGCGGAAGGCCAAAAGAGCTAAAGCAGTAGAGAGGGCTGCAGCCAATGTTGTGTCTGTGAAGTCTGGTTCTACCAGTCGAAAGAAGCGTGCTTCAGTACAAGATGTTGATTACTCGGATCCATTGCGTTACTTGAGAGGAACTACATGTAGTTCTAGGCTACTGACTGCATCTGAAGAACAGGAGTTATCGAGAGGAATACAGGTGTGCTTTAGCTTTTTCAAGTATATGACCCCATAGTTTTTGTTCTTTTTCCTTTTAAGATTTTGCCTCTTCCTTTTTCTTTTACCACATCAATACTCTTTCATGTGTTTATTATACAAATTCCGGCTTGAATGGATCTCAATACATGTAATGATTTCTTCTCTTAAATTCTTTTATCTGCTTTACTTTTGACAATTAATGGACTTCTTTTTTCTTCTTCCTCTTCCCTCCTTCTTTTGGTCTTAGTAATAGAATACTAAGTACATGTTGGTTGATCAGATTATTGAAAAAAAGGAGATTTTCATTTGTTTTATATTTTTTTACTTGATAGGTGAGAGTTTGTAGCTCCAAACAGATGTAATGTGCTCACCTGTTATTTCACTTCACTTGCCTTCCATTATTTTGCTCAAGGCTCGGCGTTCTTGGATCTAAAATCTGAATCTAAGAAGCTGGGTCTTCTCTTTCTTATGAAAAAATCAAGATTTTAAGTACCTTGAGTTTCCTGGATAGTTTGTGAATCTTCTCTCTCTTATTGATCTCCTATGTGTGTTCATTCTTGGCATTGGCTTTTGAGTTAATATGGAATAATCCTGTACTGATCCTTTTCAAGGATATTTTTTACGTAGCCAAAATTCGTGTGTCCATTAATTGATAAAAGCATTGAGAATGAACCACATAGTCTGCAATGGATAGAATGTTATGGCTTCAAATGTCATATCTGTACCATATTTTTCTGTGAAGTTTGCTTTCTACTTTCCTTGCAAATCGTCTATGTCATTTTCTGTTCAATTTTTAGACCATTTATCAGTTTCCAAATGCTACAGGACCTGTTGAAGTTGGAAAGACTTCAGGTGGAGCTTACAGAGCGTTGCGGAGGTCAGCCCACTTTTACCCAATGGGCTGCTGCTGCCGGAGTTGACCAGATGACCCTAAGGAAGCGTTTGAACTATGGCATTCTTTGTAAAGATAAAATGATTAAGAGCAACGTGAGGCTCGTTATTTCCATTGCCAAAAATTATCAGGGAGTGGGGATGAATCTTCAAGATTTGGTTCAGGTATTTATGGTGCAATTATATGCTATCTCAAGACTCTACTTTTATTCCGGTCAAGACTCTAGTTCTATTAAGGGATCATCTGAAATATTATCTGCTGATCTATCCTCATTTTTGGAAATTTATGTGCAGGAAGGATGTCGGGGCCTTGTAAGAGGAGCTGAAAAATTTGATGCCACCAAGGGTTTTAAGTTCTCAACTTATGCTCACTGGTGGATTAAGCAGGCTGTTAGGAAATCTCTCTCTGATCAGTCCAGGACGATTCGGTTGCCAGTACGTGATCCAACTTTGCAAGGACATTTTTCTTTTTACATGCCAATTAAATATTGTTGATCCTGCACTTTTTAAAAAGAGAGAATGTCTATATATAGGTCTTGTTGATATTCCATTTTTTTACCATTTTGATTTTTATGCACACAGTTTCACATGGTCGAGGCTACTTATAGAGTTAAGGAAGCAAGAAAGCAATTGTTGACTGAAAATGGTAGATATCCTAACGATGCAGAAGTAGCAGAAGCAACAGGGTTGTCAATGAAGAGGCTCGCTGCTGTGATGTTAACTCCTAAAGCTCCAAGATCACTTGACCAGAAAATTGGGTTCAATGAAAGTCTCAAACCTTCGGTTCGTCCTTAAAACATCTCTCCTTTTCCGGTTTAGGGTGTCAGTTTTGTCTCTCGTCGTGCAAAAGTCCAGGTAGACACTTCATTATTTTTACAGTTGTGTTCATTGATCCCTTCCTTTTGGGTTCCCAGGAAGTGCTTGCAGACCCTGAAGCGGAAACATCAGAAGAAATACTGACCAAGCAGTTCATGAGACAGGACCTGGAGAAGGTATTAGACACCTTAAATCCAAGGGAGAAGCAGGTCGTTAGATGGCGATTTGGACTAGAAGATGGCAGGATGAAGACATTACAAGAGATTGGTGAGTTAATGGGTGTTAGCCGGGAGAGAATTCGCCAAATAGAGTCTTGTGCATTCCGTAAGTTGAAGAACAAGAAAAGAACAAAGTTTTTGCAGCAATATATAAATGCTTAAAGTCTCTGTTATATATATATCAAGAGAGTAGATTTGACCTTCTAGTCATTGAGTCTTTGTTGTTAGAAAAAAATTGAGGCTTAGATAAGCTTTGGTTCTTTAACTGTTCTTATTCTTCAGAACTCTGCAAATATGTTGTGCATAATACAAAATTTTGGCTCAAATAATCAGATATTGTAATTTATTGTGGCAGCTCCAATTTGTTGTAGGTTTATTTTTGGAAAGATTAAAGTTTCTCTCAAAAAATTTAGACAACATTTCTACCTTTCTTGAGTAGTAGCCTTGGAGCAATGGTAAAGTTGTCTCCGTCTTGTAGGTCATGGGTTCGAAGTCGTGGAAGCGCTCACTAATGCTTGCATTAGTGTAGCTATGTCCACATCACACCCCTTAAGATGCGGCTCTTCTTTGGACCTTGTGTGAACCTTATGCTTTGTGCATTGAGTTATTCTCTTTTTTTAGGCATAATATATAAATGTGTTCTTTAATTTGATCTTAGCTGGCATCGTGTCACTTAAGACGTGAATTGTCATGTAGAATGCAAAATTACATGCTGAGATATCTTGGTAAAGATATGGAATCTAAGAAATATAAAATACAAGCACAAAATTCATGTAGGAATTAAAAAAGAGAAAGTTCAGAAAATTTTATAAATGTTGATTTCCTAAAATAGGATTACTACCTTATGCATTAATGAAAATTTAGAAGACGTTCAAATATATATGGCATAATTTACAAGGTATGTAAACTATAAATATGACGTAAATTTATAATTAAAAAATTTATGTGAAATTTTGTGATTGTATTTATTTTACTAGATTAGATGAGGATAAAATTGAATTTAATTACTCATTAGGGTGCTTAGCCAAATTAGGCGTGTTTTGGCCCGATCTTTTCATCATATTTATATTAAACACATATCTAAAATATCACCCTTAAATGCATCTATTAACACGATTTGTTTGGTCAACTTTTGTTAATCAATCTACCTATTTCATCTTCAATATTTATCAAAGTCTAGAATGATTTATGTAATGATATCATTTTATATTATTCTGGTATTTTTTTCAAAACACGTCTATCATCATTTGCCATTTTACATGGAGCTATATTTTCCCTTCACAAATATTTTCTCCTATATAATTGAAAAAAAAAGGGGGAGTTAGCGGTTGCAGCACACAACAGGTCTGCTTTAATAAGGATATTTTTGGAGAAAGTCAAAAACTCTCTTGTTATATAAGAGGAAGTTAGAGGCTAAAGCATGCAGCTGACCGTTGACATGCTTGTTTCAGTATGAGTATATAATTTAATTAGTATATAGTAATTTTTTTGAAATTGTGGGGCCCATTTTAGCTACGTTCTTTAATCTTATATTCATACATTTAATTATAACTTTGTTACTTTAAAGGTCGCTGATGTTTGTATAATTTTTGTAATTATTTTGAGTGAAAAATCGACTATTAATGAAAAAAAACACTTCAATTATAGACATCTCAATGGCCCTCTCACATTAAGTGTTCAAAAAAAAAAGAGATAATTTATTATTCTCTCTATTTCATATTAATTAAATTTGTGAGGCAACACACACTTACGCTTCATTTGTTTGCACTTAATAGAGATCTGAATCTTAATCGTTCAAATTCAGTCTATTAGGTGTGTTTGATTTTTAGGTCTAAATTTTAATCATTTATATTCAGTCTATTAAGTCTATTTATTTTTGTAACGGTCCAACCCGCTGGTGATATTGTCCGCTTTGGGTCTGTCACGCCCCGAGACTACCCCCGAGACGCGGACACGGGACCTAGGACCACAAGTGATCCCAAGCTAACCCTGTTGGCATGATCATGAGCATACTAAAGATAATAAACTGATGCGGAAGTTAAATCATAAATAAATCTGAAATGATGGGGAATACCCATATACTAAATCTGAAATGAATGAAAACTGATGAGTTTAATACAAGGAAGATATTAACTCAATACTAAGCTAAATCTATCTATGTCTGAAATAAGCCTCTAAACTGACTAGAAATATTGAGACATACCCCAACTAGATCTAGCAAAACTGAAACTAAAAGACTGAAAGCGATAAAGATAAACATGTCACTGGTCCTCGAAGAATGAGGGCTCGCCACTGATGTTGCTGAACTGAAGATCGGGAATCGATCTAGGCGTGATCTGGATGCTGAGAACCTGAACCTACATCACGAGAAGATGTAGCGCACGTATGCGTCAGTACTTGAAAGGTACTGAGCATGCAAGATAGAGTAAAGCT
>JAJOOS010003219.1:0-66870 GCA_029582725.1 Solanum chiquidenum | reverse complement strand
AGGTCGTTACTCATAAGAATGTTTGAACGTCTGTAATTCCCTCTCAAGTTCTATTTTGTGTCTGTTTTTTTTAAGATTATAACTCGGCTGAAATTATACCTCGCCCTACGTGTGATTATCGAATTTTAGTACATAGAATGGTCGATATGAGCTAGAATATACACTCATGACGAGCATATTTTATTTTTATGTGTGTTTAAATGACATATACAGGTAGAAGGACCTCACGGTTATTAATGGACATTTGACTAGATATTTTCTTTTTTTCTCTCTAATTTGGTAGTGTATGTTGGTTTTCCCTTTACTGTGTAATTTCTTCCATGAAATTACCACCTGCATTATTCCGTACGTGGTCTTAATGTCCTAGTGTCTATCCTTAAACCTTATTTCATGTTTTACCAACATGCTTTAATGAATGGGTTGTTACGAACAATGTGTTATGCCTTTAGTTAGTATTACTCCTGTCAGACCAATAAGTTCGAATCTCGTTATAGTAATTCTTTGTTGTGCAAATTCGCCATGCGCTGACCTTGTGTAATCAAATTGATTTTGTAATAAGAGTCAACATCTATTTTTATTATCAGGATATAATCAATTATGTTTTTAATCTCTGTTTTTCTTTCAAAAGTATGCTCAAAATACCCCCAATGACTTAATCATGCATTCCCTTAATACGTGTTGTACAAAATATGTCTCAAAGTTTCCTTACCAACCTTATCTAAATGAATCTAAGAGTAAGAGCATGTTTGGCTTCGAACTCGTTTTGTTAAGATTTCATAGTTTGTGTCAAGCAAGATTTATTCACCATGTTGACAAACCGTGGTTCATTTAAGTCTACGTACTAGCATACGTATTTTCTTTTGATATTTGTTACTTTTGAAATCCCAACCTATCTTGAAATTTGTCCATATGGTTAACTTTAGAAACTTTTAAATATTTGTCCTCTCTCTGTTGTGACTAGAAGAATCCTCTGTTAAAGCATAATGTTTTGCATCTGATGTAGCTGAACTTAGTCTATTAATTGATAGTCTCATTAATCCATATGTCGATAGTCTAAGATATTTGTCATTTTGGCGTCATATATGATTCTGTGAACTTAGCCCTTGTCCTATATTTTTTTTTTCTCATCTTGATTCCACTCTAAATATTGGACCCCCACTTCGTATTTTATCTTGTTATTTGTTGGTTATCTTTGTAATCTTGTGGGGGACAGGATAAAAAATGTATTCTTTCTTTAGGAACCATATAGTACTGTTTGCTTGTTTTATTAGACTTAAAAGAATAAACATATGCCCCTATGCTTCAGAAATGGTTGCAGGTACATTAAACCTTCCATCATATTATAAAAGCATATTCATATGCACGTGACTACATAATATTATTTATTATGTATTTTGATAAATATAGAGTCCACTTGCTAATTTTTTTCATCTTCTTATGTTTCATGTACAATCGGAGGGCTGGAGTTTCTACTTTGGAACTCGTTTTGGCCTAAAATATTAGGCCAACAACAATTAGGATCATTGCTATACTCGGAGTCTCGTGAAATAGGAGTCTAACGTTCTTTAGTCTTCCCTTTACGATTTTGATTATATTATTTTGATATGTTGACTAACCTTTTACTTATGTCTACACAACTCTTAAGTTTTTGATATATTAAATTGCTTGTCTTTTTATTTTGAAGATTATTCATGTGAGCTAATTTATTTGTTTGTGAATTTAGTGGAAATACTTTTAGAATAATTGATACAAAATATTTATGGAAATGGGTTAACGTTTTAAGTTTTACTTATAACATTTTCTTAGGCCTTTATCTTAAGGAATAGGAAAACTTATCATCTAAAATTCTCGAGGAAAGGCTCAAAATTATCCTTCATCTTTGAGTTTAGAATCAAAAGAATCCTTATCTTTTAACAGGAAGCACTAATAGTCCTCCATGTTTCTAGAATTGGTACACTTTAATATTTCATCAAACAACTGTCTAATATTTAACGGAACTGTCCACGTGAGAACGTTTTCCCCTCAAAATTGAATCTCTATTTCCCCTGTTTCTCACTTCCTACATTGAACCAGGTTTGAGTGGCATAAAAAAGAGAGGAGAAAGACGAAATTAACAACCTTGAACAAACTCTATCGACGGCGGAATAATTCAACATGTGGACGAGATATGTTGAAGTTGGACAAGAAAAAATACTACCAATCCAACAAAATGCAGTTACATTTAAAGATCAGGTTTTTTTTTACAAAAAAATAGATCACCTCTTGTTTTTCAAGTAGAAACTATATTTTGTTGTTGTTTTTCAAAAAAAATTCTGGTGTAGTTTTTTGTGCCAATATGCTATTGTTTGTGGTTCAATTCTAGTGTTGTTTTAGTGCAAATTAGGAGTTGCAGGTATGATGCATTTCTGGTGCTGTTTTGGTGTTTTACTAGTGCAGTTTTGGTGATGTTGCGGTGAATTTCTAGTGCAGTTTGAATGCTTTTCTACTACTGTTTTGGTGCAATTTTAGTGCAATTCTGATTTGAAATATGGAAATTTCTTTATGAAGATTCAAGGGACCAAACAAATTGAAACCAAACATACATTATATTTGTTCCATAGCAAAATTCATTACATTGCAAAATGAAAAGATACATTATTCTATACTATGTCAATATGTGATCGCATTTCGAAACACCCATTTTTTAATTATTTGATCTCAACTACTCTTGGCTTATTTTTTCCGCCTCTTATCTCGGATTCTCTATCAAAACTTGCATTTAATAAACTTCTGCTAGGTAGAACTTGAATCTGCCTCGATCTTTTCTCTTCTAGATTATTGCGTGCCTCTAATTGTCTTCGAGCTCACTAATGTTTAGCGTGTATATGTCATAATTGGGACAATCAAAATGATCAATTGGACAATTGGTCTAGTATTTGGTGTGCAAAAATCTTGCCTATAGATGCACATATATCAATAATGATGAAGAATGTTGGAGAATTTTTTTTCTGCCTGAGACTTCCATTGAAGGAGATAAACAAAAAAAAGGCATTCCTCAAAATCATTGAAACACCGCTGACATATTGAATATTACTTCTCGGTTTATTTCATTTATGCAAATAGATGAAAGAAACAGAGCTATAGTGAATAAATTAGGTACTGATACTATTTGAAGGAGAACAGAGACGGGGAATGTTTGAGTTCAGAAAGCATTTCTCACATACAAAGAAAAGTGCCGTAAAAAATTAGATGAGAGTTTAGGGGAGTACTAAATATGCGTCAATTGTTGAAATATGGAGGACTATTAGTGCTCCATGTTAAAAGATAAGGATTACTTTGATTCTAAATTCAAAGATGGAGGACTATTTTGAGTTTTTTCTCAAAATTCTCAATTAAAGTTTAAAGGGGCTAAAATAAATTTAGGCTTACTCATTGCTTAGGACCTTCAAATAAATTTGAAACTAGTGTAAATGCTAGGATAATTACCCTTTAGAAATTACTTATGGCTAAGATATTCACCTTTAGACATGCATAATTTTTTTTAAGAAAATAAGTAGAAAAGTAGGCTTATATATTTAACAAAAAATAAATATAACCATATAATAAGGTTCAATAGTTAGGCCTATTTTTATACTCTTTACATCACCCCTTTATAAAATATATTGACTATTCTTATTTTTTGGATCAAACATTGCTAAAAACTTTAATCTTTTAACATGCTATTTCAAATTTTTAGATATGCCAACAGGTTTAATTACAAGGTACATACATATATATGTCAAACACACAAAGGTATATATTCTATGATTTATTTTTCTCTCTACATAATATTTTTTTTTTATCTACTATCCTGAATGTTATTTATTTATTTTTATAATTTATTCCTACACTTTACACGTATTATTTACTAAATCTAATCTATCGCTAACTTATCCTTACATGTAAATAAAATAATAAACATTCACATGTTTTAAACAACTTACATATATATACTACATTTTATAATAAACATATTTAAGATCATAAACCTTCATATAATATTTTAACATCTAGTATTATTATTATTTTTAGAAAACTCCATTCTATAATTCAAATTACACATCACATATTACTACATATTTACACCCAATTACTAGGGACAATGAATTAAGGGTTATAGAAAAGTTTCAAAATTAAGGATTGGTGACTCAAGTCTTAATTATTGAGTAGGGGTGACAATTTTTAAATTAAGAATTAAGGGGTTGAATTTTTCATCCCTAAGTTTTTTTATTTTATACTTTAGTCCATCTAAATAATAAGAAATGGAGGGAAAAAAGGATACCAATGGCTCACATTTTTCCTTTTTCTCTCTTTCTTTTTCTTCCATTGTTGGGGACCATTGTTGCTGCTCTTCTTCTTCATTCTTCTTCTTCTTCTTCTTCTCCAGCTTCTCCATCATCATTCTTCTTCTTTTTCTTCTTCTCCTTCATCGCCATCTTCTTCTAGTTGTTCATCATTTTTTTCTTCTTCAGTTGATATTCACATTGTACTGCTGTTTTCAGACCAATTTCATTCATATATAATTAGACATTATATTATATGTAATTTTGGTAAGTAACTAATGATTTTCACTCTAATTTTTCATTTTGATAGTTTGAGTGTAACTTCAAAATTTTACAGTCGCGTACCCAACAGGTAAGTCATCCATTGCCATAGATAGATTACTTGTTAGATACATATTACAGTACCATGTCAAGCAGGAACTGAACCAGAAGCTTCTTCCAACAGATAAGTCATTTATTGCAATTGATGGATCATATGCTGCACTATATGATTCATCTGTTGCAACAGAGGGATTTTCTGTTGGATTCATATTACAATATCAGATCAAGCTGAGAAAGAATTAGAAGATTGTCACAACAGATGAGCCATTTATTGCAATATATGAGTCATCTGCGGCATCAGACTACTCATCTATTGCAACAAATGACTTACCCATTAAATACATGTTACAATATCAAGTCAAACTAGGACAAAACTAAAAATTTGCACAAACAGGCAAATCATATATTATAACATATCACTACTTGTTCCAACAAATCAATTACCTGTTACAATAAATGACTCATCTGTTACAATAATTGACTTACATATTAGATAAGATTTGGAGTCTGAACATGTATCCAATAAGTGAATCATCAGTTGCAACAAGTGAATCATTTGCTGCAACGAATAACCTACTTGTTACAATAGATGATTGACTTGTTGGGACAATGATTGTGCATATAATTTTTAACTGTATATAGCCACTCAACTTTACTATACAATCATTATTAAATATTATTAATAAATCCCTTTAGGTACCATTAATGGAAGAATCAATAACAATAGCTGTTGATTGTTATGGTGAATGGATTGAGAAGAACAATCGATTTATTTGGCGTTGGAAGGATTGTGACATGTCAGAGTCAGTATTGATGACCGTCCAAAGGGATATTTTGTATAATGATTTTGTGAACTCAATCATTAGCTATTGTGAACTAAGTTGTCAACCAAATGATCTTGTCATCAGTTACATGCACAAGTCTTTTGAAAATCAGAGGGTCCTTCCCTTTAAGATAATCAATCAACTTCGTTTGGGTGCTTATCTGAGTGATGCAACTAGGTCCATTTTAAGGGTGTACGTTGTTGAAAAACCGATAGAGAATGAAAATGTAGAACAAGACCAACAAAATTTGTTAAATGATGAATTAAATAGGATGAACATGAATATTCCATATGATGAGATTGGCATTGATGTAGAGGAGGACCAAACACCTACACCTACACCTATTGTTGATATAGGGAGCAGTTCTCAATTAAAACAGTTGAACAATCTTCAAGATGATGAGACAGGTTTTTACATTGGAATGACATTCAAGAACAAAGAGGAATTAGTCACTTCATTGCATATTGCTTGCTTGAAAAAAGATTTCAGACTTGCAAAGGTGATTAATTCGCGTAGTGTGTATTGTTTTAAATGTGCACATCCAGAGTGCAAATGGTGGTTGAGGGCTGTGAAATTCATAAGTTCTGACAGATTTTGTATTAAAATTTATAAAAAGTATCACACATGTGGTTCAGAGCATATTACGAGTCATAATCCACATGCCACAACAAAAGTCCTTGGTAAATACTTCAAAAATAGTTTTCCTAATGGTAAAGGTCCATCTACAAGAGATATGACCAATCAACTCCGTACAGAATTGGGTTGTAAGGTGAGTTATTGGAAGATATATAAGGGTAGGGAGATTGCAAAGTCTTTGGTTAGGGGAACACATGAGCACGGGTATGGAGTGCTTGATGCATACCGCTATATGCTTGAGTCCGCAAATCCAGGAAGTAAGACGACATTGCAGGTTGATGAAAATGGAAAGTTCAAGTACTTTTTTGTAGCCTATGCAGCTTGGATTCAAGGTTTTCAACAATTGAGAAAAGTCATAGCCGTTGACGGGACATTCTTGAAGAGCAAGTATGAAGGAGTTTTACTATCGGCGGTGGCGCAAGATGCAGAGAATCATATTTTTCCAGTGGCTTTTTGTGTAGTGGATAAAGAATGTGATGCCTCATATCAATATTTTTTTGAACAAATGAGAAGTTATGTAGATGATACCGATGAGCTATGCATAATTTCTGATAGGCATTCAAGTATTCGAAAGATGGTTTCAATTGTGTATCCATCAGCTCATTATGGTTGTTGCATGAGGCACCTTGGAGAAAATATTCGAAATAATTTTCACAATGCAAAGGTCGTATCTCATTTTTATAATGCAGCGAAAGCGTATAATAAAGTTGAGTTCTATGACCATTTCAATCAGATAAGGGATATGGTACCCAAGGCAGCCGAACATCTCGAATCAGTTGGATTTCATAGATGGAGCAGGGCATTTTGCCCGGGAAATAGGTACAATATTATATATTGAGTATGCTGTTTAAGTTTAATATAATTATATATCTTATTAAGTTATTTTTTTATAGGTATAATATTATGACCTCAAACATTGTTGAATCCGTGAATGCAATGTTTGAAGTTGAAAGAGAATTTCCTATCGTCGCTTTATTTGATGAAATAAATATGAGATTTGCAAAATTATTTCACGAGAGGCGTATGGAGTTGGTCAACTCACCAAACATACTTGTTCCTTCAATGGAAAAACAAATATCAAAGAATATCAATTTGGGAAATAAGTTATTGGCCCATCAAATAGCTAATTACAAGTTTAGTATCAACGGTCATGGTGATGTTGCCACGGTCGATCTTCAAAGAAGAACGTGCACATGTAGAGTTTTTGACTTGGACAAAATACCTTGTCCACATGCTATGGCAGCGCTTCGATCCCAATACGGTACATATTTTGGAAATCAGATCTATGAGTACTCGTCTTCATATTATTCGGTGGAAAAATACATAATTGCATATTGTGAGGAAATTAATCCGGTGCCTCCTGAAGATTCTTGGATTGTTCCTTTAGAGATTTTGGAGAGAGAAATACCCCCTCCATATGTTGACCCAAGCAAACCGGGAAGAAGGCGAACGAAAAGGAGGCGTGGAGTTGGGGAATCATTTCCAACAAGAAAAAATAAGTGTTCAATATGTAAAAATATTGGACACAAAAGAACAACATGTCCGGTTCGAAATGCTCCATAATTATTGTAATCGTGAAATAGCTATTTTGTACTTAGTTATGAATCTGATAATATTAATTCATTTTGGTTAATTTTGTATGTTCATATTTATTATATAAAATATATTAGTTATGCTCATCCGTTGCAACAAACTTTGCATATTTTGCGTTTGATGCATTATTTATTACAATAGATAATTCATCTGTTGAAAATAATCAAATAAATATGATCATTTGTTGCAACAATTATAGGAATCTGTTACAATAAATATATAATATGTATTATCTGTTACAATAAATGACCCATCCAATGGAAATAATAAAGCATATATGCTCATCTGTTGCAATATATGAGCATCGGTGGCAGCTGATGAGCATATATGTTTGATCATTTTAAATCGGTTCTATATATATTTAATATGAAATGCTTCATTAACTCATAATTAGTGATAAATAAAGTTAGTTAATTATAATTACATTTTAATTAATAATTTCAATTACATTTTCAATGTATTGTAGAGTAATTACATGATCAATGTATCGTAGAGTAATTACATGATCAAGTAACTGTATTCGTCTTAAATAAAGTGATCAATTGATTATTTGGATATGAAATGCTTTACTAGCCCATAATTAGAGATAAATAAAGTAATTTAATTATAATTACATTTCAATTATAAGTTTAATTATAATCTCAATGCATTATAGAGTAATTACATTTTCAGCTAATTGTATTCGTCTTAAATAAAGTGATCAATTGATTATTTTGATATGAAATGCTTTATTAACCCATAATTAGTGATAAATAAACTTATTTAATTATAATTACCTTTCAATTAATAAGTTCAATTATATTTTCGATACATTATAGAGTAATTACATTACCAGTTAACTGTATTTGTCTTAAATAAAGTCATCAATTGATCATTTTAATATGAAATGCTTCTTTAACCCATAATTAGGGATAAATGAAGTTCAATTATGAGTTCAATTACAATAGATAACCCATCTATTGAAAATAATTAAATAAATATGATCATTTGTTGTAACAAATATAGAAATATGTTACAATAAATATCTAATATGTATTATCTGTTGAAATAAATGACCCATTCGTTGAAAATAATCAAGCATATATGCTCATCTGTTGTAATGGATGATTCATCAATTGCAATAGATGAGTTGTAATTGATTATAACCTGCTGCAACATTTGTTTCAATAGTATAATTTAATATTTTACAAATCTAAGAATAAAATAGAATTTATGATAAAATAACTGAACATCTATATAATATAAAATATTGTCATCGGCAATTACAAAATATGATTAACTAAATATGTTAATTTTTCATGAATTACAATTCATATAAAATTATCTAGCTTACAAAATAAAATTCATGATAAAATAACTGGACAAATATTAAATATAAAATATTGTCATCAGCAATTACAAAATATTAGGTTCTTCACCTTACAAAATATGACTTCAACAACCCATACCCTCTAGAACTTCTGTTGCTCTTCTATGGCTCCTGATGATGACTCAACATTGCAAGGAAGAGGAGTAGTTGCAATTTGTTGTCTCTTTTTCATATTTGATAATATCTTGGAAATTGATTTTCTTCTCCTCTTAATCTTCAATGGTGTGAATGGCTCCGAAATTTTTCTTGATGGAATAACACCTCTCTTAGATATCAATTCCTTAATAACACTAGTAAGAGCATCAAGAGACTTCTTCACATCTTCACCAGTAGATATTAACTGAGCCTCTTTGTTCTTGCATTCGTCACATTTACATGCAGAACATGATGTAGAAGAAGGAGCAAAAGATGTGGTATGTCCACTGAAAGGGGTGAATCCACCATATAAACCACCAACATCATCAACATGCTCACCACCACTTTTAGCACCAGCATCACCAATATCTATTGCAATATGATCAACATCACTAGAAACAATAGGTGCTTCCCTTTTGATCGTTGTTGCTCCAGCCAATTCTTTTTTTATCAGATCCACTGTAGGGTTTGATTTTGTGTCAATAATTCCTAGAGTTAAAAAGAATGGCATTTGCAATTCTTGCTCTGTTGGGACAAGCCATGGATGTACAATCTATAAATAAAAGTAATTTATATTAAAACTAATCTATAAATTATAATAAATAAAATATTTATTGTAATATATACATATGTATTTTATTTCTAACAGATGATCCATCTATTGGAAGAAAGCAAAACAACAATAAAAAATTGAGATTTCTTCCAATATATGACCTATATGTTGCAATAAATATGTTATCTGTTGAACCTAAATAAAACAGTAACAATTGATTAAATTTTCATCCAATAAATAACACATTTATTGCAACAGATCAGTCATCTGTTGGGCAAAAGCAAAACAGTAGCAAACTCTTATTCTTTTCTTTCAACAGATGACCCATCTATTGCAATAGATAACTATAGATGAGTCAAATATTGAAAGGAAACTAGATGAAAGCAAAACAAATAATCAGTTAATTTAAATAAATATTATTCTATAGTAGACTTACTATATCAAGAGGAGGATCGAAGAGATCAACAGTATTTATTTTTGGGTTGTTCTTGGCTGACAACCACCTAAGAATTCTTGGTTGAGTAATTTCTTTCGAGTGATCATTGAATTGCTTCCTGAGGTAAGGTATTGCTTCAAATGCCCAAGCCTAAAAATATAAAGATGATGAAAATAAAAATTTAAAATAATTATTCAATAACACAAATAAATAAAATACTAAAATTAGAGGTGAAGTTTACCATGAAAGCCCAAGGAAAACCATACAAATTGTTCGTCTTCGGTGATAACTTTGACACCAAATACTCGACAGTCAAGAAATAACTATTATTACCCCATGGGTAATTGTTGAATGCATCCAAATCTTGAGCAAGCACAAACAAACTAGGATCTATGACATTGTTGACGTCTTTAGCCCATAAAATGGCATGCACAAACCAAACTAAGCACAATCGCTCTTTGTGCTTCTTCAAAACCTTTTTGCTCTGGAGATCTTCTATCAAATCTTTGGCTTTATAACTAGGTCCAATAATAGCCAACAACTCATTTTTATTATTTAGTTTTTCTTTACCTTTGTTGGTTTTGGTGTTGACTGTCTTGACTGGCTTTTTACCTTTCTTGTCAACCTTGACTGATTTAGCTATCTTTTTTTCTCTTGGCTTTCTTAAGCGTGCAACTTTAGGAAGAGGTTCAGAAGGAGGATGACATCTCAGTCCAGTCACTATGGCAAATTCTTTCATGCCAAAACAAACCGGCATGCCACAGTAGTTTATCCAAATCTCATCCATTTTCTTGTTCTTATCCTCCAAAGCATCATCATCATCTCCATTATACTTGATCCTGCGCTTGAGAAGATCATACACCATGCTCATTTGAAAACGTGCATTGTTAGCCTCTGGCAAATCAAGAAAGTATCCAAAACAACTAGACTTAAAGAAATCCTCCAACTTTTCATTCATCAATATCGTTCTAAAAGCATCAAATTTGGCGCCCATGGCTGATTTTACAACAAAATCACCTGTCAAATTTGTAGGGTCATCTATAGGCATCTCTACCTGAAACTTGCCAATATTAAAAGTTTTGACAACATCTTCATCTCCTTCCTCACTTTCAATATCATCTCTTTCATTATTTTCATTTTCATCTCCTTCCTCACTTTCTTTTTCACCTTCCTCCTCATCTTCTTTATCATTTTCAGTTTCTTCATCATCTCCATCTTCATCATTTATTTCCTTTCTTTCTTCATTTTTATTTTTATCTTCCTCCTCTACAATTTTCATATTTGCATTCTGTTTTTGTACAACAAGTTCTTCTAATGGTGTTTGTACTTTAGCTACTTTACTTGATTTATCATAAACCGATTCACTTATTTTTCTTTTGGAAGCCATTTTATCTACAAATAGAAAAAATGAAAAAACTTACAATCAATTGTGCATCATTAAAAACAAGATAACAATAAATTCAACACAATACAATATTCTTCAAAATATAAATATAAGATCAACTTTTTACTAGAACTAGGACATTTCATATACTTATATTGTCTAGCATTATAAGGTTCAACAAAAAAGTGCATGTTGAATTCTTTACCTACTTCAGCCATAAAAGCAAACTAGCACCTCTTCAGTTAAAATCTTGTTTAGAGCAAGAAGACTAACTCCCAAAACTTGCCCTTTTTTTTCTAATAGTGATGTTTGGATCAGCTTGCATGCATCTCAATATAGTCACCAATAGTTAATTCAAAACTTAAAAGATACATTTCCTTCAATTTTCTCAAGAGTTTATAAGTAAAGAAGAATAAAGCTCTTCTCTTTGTCTGAATTGTCGAAAGTGAAAACTATGTGAACTCTAGAAAATTGTCTTTACCACTGTTTTTGGAGGCAATAAATTATTTATGATGTCTTGATTATGTTTTCTTTTCTTCATTATTTCCAATAAAATCAAGAATATCAACAACACCAATTGATTCAATACAACAACACAAACAACAACAAGAAGTCAATATATCAACAATTGTTCGAGAAATACAAATAATAATTATGTCTACGAAAAAACTCAAAATTCACAATAACTATTACTACTATTACACAACAATGTTGGAGAACAACAACAACAACAACAAAAATAAAAATCACATTTTGCTTCTTTTTGGGTTTTTCGAGATCAACAACAAGAACAAATTAAGGTTTGTTTTGAATTTGTCTTTTATTTTTCAAGTACATCAAATTCTAAAGTTGCTAAAATATACATAAAGAAAAGACAACTCAAGTTCATCTTTTTCTTTATAACTAAAAAGCCCTAATTTTTTTCAAAAATAAAAGTTGTACCTGCGAAGAGAGAAAATTGATGCTTAAAATTGAAAAAGTTACCGGAAGTCGATTGGAAGCGATGGCGGAGCAGATTTGAGGAAGAGAGTTGAGATGGGAGAGTTTGAGTTAGAAGAGAGGAAGAACGATGAAGAAGAGAAGTTGAAGAAAGTGAATCCCAAAAAAGTGAAGATAATTTTAGATTGTTTTGTATTTAAAATTTGGGCTGTTTTGTATTCTTAAAAAGATTAGAAGTTTTGAAAATGCTAATTCAGTCCCAATTAACTTAATCTAACAATTAAATGCCTTTGACTTCTTTTTGGTCAAAATAGTCACCAAAATTTAAATAAAGACTTGAGTGATACCTTTTGTTCGATCTCAAACGAAGAAGAATCGTCGGAGTCTCCCAGAGACGAAAGGAAGTCGGAGAAAGAGATCCAGACAGAGAGAGGGGGGAAGGACAGGGTTCTTCTGAAGAGAGAGGACTGATGCTTGAAATGAATTTTGTAAGCAGTAAGTACTGGGTATGTCTAATTAATATTAATAATTAAGATTAATATTAATATTAATATACTGGCGAGGAGAGTATATATATAATAGTAACAAAAAATGGGAGTATAGGCGAAATATGGAATTTTTGGATTAGAGAAAACATTGGGCAAGTCCTTTGAGTTGTAAACAGGTTGTTTCTTACATCAAGGACCATTTTGATCATTTTCTCTGAAAAAATATACCAAACAAAATACTATTAATATACAAAATTAATGCTATGTACTTATTTTTACTAATACCCCAACCAAACAACCCCTAACTTTTCATTTGTTCGGATCTGAGAGAAACAACCTGTTTACAACTCAAAGGACTTGCCCAATGTTTTCTCTAATCCAAAAATTCCATATTTCGCCTATACTCCCATTTTTTGTTACTATTATATATATACTCTCCTCGCCAGTATATTAATATTAATATTAATCTTAATTATTAATATTAATTAGACATACCCAGTACTTACTGCTTACAAAATTCATTTCAAGCATCAGTCCTCTCTCTTCAGAAGAACCCTGTCCTTCCCCCCCCTCTCTGTCTGGATCTCTTTCTCCGACTTCCTTTCGTCTCTGGGAGACTCCGACGATTCTTCTTCGTTTGAGATCGATCTCTGGCGGTTGGGCTTCGCACCAAATAGCCCATTTCATCCGCCCTTGCTGTTTGCAATTTCTCATAGATCCGGAGCTCTGATCCATTATCTTTGATCTCGCCATCATGGCGGCTGCCAATGCTCCGATCACCATGAAAGAGACCCTTACGGTAAATTAATTTCACTCTATTTCCATGAGTGATTGAGCCTTCATATGTACTTTTTGACTGTATTAGTATTTTTGTATTGGTAGCTTAGCATGTATGGACTCTTAGTTAGATCTGTCATATGTAGTTCTATTGCCAGATCTGTGATTTGATATTGCTTTTGCTTTTGGCATTGAATTTCAAATTATGTTGATGGTTCTTGCAGTTGCAAAGTATAGGGGTGAACCCACAGTTCATCACATTCACCAATGTTACCATGGAATCGGATAAGTATATATGTGTAAGGGAGACGTCGCCTCAGAATAGTGTGGTGATTGTTGATATGAACATGCCAATGCAACCTTTGAGGCGTCCAATTACGGCTGATTCTGCTCTTATGAATCCTAATTCTAGAATTTTGGCTCTAAAAGGTATGTAATCTTTGACAAGTGTTAGATTCTCATGGATGGTTTTTGTACTGGTTCAAAGTTACTGACTTCTGAACGGGTTTGATAGGAACACCTGAACTGCAGGTAATTTGTAAATACTGACTAAATAGTTTGTTGGATAATTCAGCTTTGAGCAAAAGAAAAGTCTCTCTTCACCATTATCTTGATGTGCTAAAGAACTTTGAGACTAGAAAGAAGTAAATAGGGATAGCAAAAGAATTTGAAACTAGAAAAAAAGGGGACAGCAAAATCATAATAGTGCAAAGTGCCCATGTTAAGCTTTAAAGCAAGCTATGTAATAATTATGGCATAGATCAAGGAGGTTGATTAGGTTTGACTTTGCTATGTGTCGTGATCTCCTCCTTGTGTGGATGACACACTTTTTGATTGGATTGAGTGAAACATAAGAACCTAAATGGTGACCACTCTTAATTTTACAGAGGAAGTTGTAAATTGAAGAAGTTGCGCCATACATTTTAGTTCCTTTTTCTCACAGCACCTTATTTCACCCGAGTGTTGTTAACTTGATGCTAATGGTTGATGCATTTCTTAGCTTATCTAGACCGTGTAGTTTCTAGTTGGATCTTCATTATATTTTCTACAATAGTGGAACTTATCAGTGTTGCTGCTACATGTCAGCTGTTATATTGCTTACAGAATCCCTCTTCCCACTAACATCCTGGTGTATGTTTTTGGAATTCTAATTAGAACCAGCACTTTGTAGTTTGGCTAAGCCAAGCCAACCCTTCTATTTATTTTCTTGCACGAATTAAGATTATTATTTCAATCAAACAATTTGTTAATTTAAGAGATGGAGTATATACAGGAGAAATCTGTTTTAAATGAGTTAATTTTTTTTTAAGCTTGAAAAACTGCCCTTCCTCACGTTATTCTTTTTTGAAAAAATGGGAAGACTACTCTTCTTCTGTTTCTTGATGATGGCATGATGCAATCCTCTCTTATCTCTTGAAGCTCAAGTTCCTGGAACCAGTCAAGATCACTTGCAGATTTTCAATATTGAGGCAAAACAGAAAATAAAATCATATCAGATGCCTGAGCAGGTGCTTGCTTTACGTATTTACTTGATTTGGTTTATGCATTACTTTCTGCCCATGGTCATCAATCATGTGATGAGTTCTGCCATATAACGACCAAATATGTACTACAGGTTGTTTTCTGGAAATGGATTACACCGAAGATGTTTGGTCTTGTTACACAAACGTCAGTCTATCATTGGCCAATTGAAGGTAAGGCAGTTTCTCCTTTCACATTGCAACATTTTTTTGGGTCCTGTTTGCCTGGTGAAGCTCTTTTTTCTGTTGGTAATGATATGTTTTACACATTTTGAAAATGGTGGATGGTTGTGTCCTTGATAATTCTCTCTTATCTTTGTGCAGGGGATTCTGAGCCTGTAAAGATGTTTGATAGAACAGCCAATTTAGCCAACAACCAAATAATCAACTACCGATGTGATCCTTCTGAGAAATGGTTGGTTTTAATTGGTATTGCCCCAGGTTCACCAGAGGTGTGTAATACTTACATGTTAGTGGAAAACTTAATCTTGATGTCTTATTCCTGAAAGCAGACCTACTTAACTTCCCAATCAGCCTTTTCACTGTCATCGGGGATGCAGACACTAAGACGTTTGTGTAGGGCTTGCCAGCTTTTCTAAATTGTCTGATTTTTTAGTTTCTGTGATTGCTCCGTCTACGCCCCATCATTGTATCTTGCTTTTGCATTTTTTTTTTTTTTGTATTTGGATTGTGTAACATGCTATGATAGTGGTTAGTTGCATCAAAATGCCAGTATACTGCAATTACTTTTTGCTACTTGGATGTTTGATGATATTGATTAAAAATTTTGAGCTCAAAAGAGTGGGATTTTTAAAAATCTGGGAGAAACATGTTTGTATTTGTTAAGATTCTCATATTTATTGAATATAGAAGGGACGTGCACTTCCTTTTTTGACTATTCTGCTGTGACTTCTGTTAATAGAGGCCTCAACTGGTCAAAGGAAACATGCAATTATTTTCAGTGGATCAGCAACGCAGTCAAGCTCTCGAGGCACATGCTGCAGCATTTGCCTCATTCAGGGTGAGAAAGATCCTCCATAATTCCTCTTTTAATGTGTTCAGCCATTGTTGATTTTATGTTTTCCTGCCTGACTGTTTCTTGCTTTATTCAGGTTCCTGGAAATGAAAGGGATTCCATACTCATTTCCTTTGCCACGAAGTCCTCCAATGCTGGACAAGTCACATCAAAGTTGCATGTCATTGAGCTTGGAGCCCAGCCAGGTCAGAACATTGCTCTCTTATTACTACAACCTGTAGTTCAATTGTGAATTTATTTAGTAAAATTGTGGGGTAAATCTGCCTCATATGGTTGTCATCAGTTCTCTTAATATGTTAAATGTTTGCAGGGAAACCGTCTTTTACGAAGAAACAGGCAGATCTCTTCTTTCCTCCAGATTTTGCTGACGATTTCCCAGTTGCCATGCAGGTATCTCTTGCCTTCCCTGTGTGGAGCTGTTGTCACTTTATTTGTCTCTCTGCATTCAGTTTCTTATAACACGGCTCTTTGTTATTCTGGCAGATATCTCATAAATACAGTTTAATTTATGTCATCACAAAGCTTGGGCTTCTCTTTGTCTATGACCTCGAAACAGCTACTGCAGTGTACAGAAATAGGATCAGCCCAGATCCTATTTTTCTGACAGCAGAAGCTTCATCTATTGGTGGTTTTTATGCCATCAACAGGCGAGGCCAAGTTTTGCTTGCCACAGTTAATGAAGCAACTCTAGTACCTTTTGTCAGTGGCCAAGTACGTCAATTTTCATTTTATTCTATTATTATATTGTATCATTAGCATTTTATTTAACCTAACCATAAACTTTGTACACATAATATTCCAGTTGAATAATCTGGAGCTTGCTGTCAATCTTGCCAAAAGAGGAAACCTTCCTGGGGCTGAGAATTTAGTAAGTTGATATCATATTGTCAACTTCTATTGGAAATCTGCCGGATCTTTACCCATTATATGGTGCACCATGATTTTTGCTATCCTATCATCGTTTCCTTCTCTGAGAACAATATAGTAAAATGAATTATTGCTTGTCGTAGATATCATCAGCAGTTAGCAGTCTTATCAAAAACTTTTGATCTTATTGATTGTTGATAATCTGAGGAAGTCTTTCTCTACAATGATCTTAGTGTATCACTGTTATATGTCCTCAGGTTGTCCAGCGGTTCCAAGAGTTGTTTGCCCAGACAAAGTACAAAGAAGCTGCAGAGCTTGCAGCGGAATCACCTCAAGGCATACTCCGTACGCCTGACACTGTTGCCAAATTTCAGGTATTGGTTATGATATGGAAATTATGTTTTTTTTCGCAGGATTTCATTGCCTTACTGGTCTCGGAAGAGTTTCTGGAATTCATTTGTTATTCTGCAAAAGGTAATACATATATTAATTTATTTAGTTTTGTAATTGGTCTTCTTTGCAGAGTGTTCCTGTTCAAGCAGGGCAAACACCTCCCTTATTGCAGTACTTTGGGACACTTTTAACGAAAGGAAAGCTAAATGCTTTTGAATCATTGGAACTGTCGCGCCTTGTTGTCAACCAGAACAAGAAAAACCTGTTGGAGAACTGGTTGGCTGAGGATAAGCTGGAGTGCAGTGAGGAACTTGGGGATCTTGTGAAGGTCAAATTTTGAAGTTGAAATTCATTATTTTCATTGATCATCACTTTATTTGATTTGTTTTTGCAAGTAGTCTATTGTTCTTGTTATTGATTGCAGTCATAATTCTTTTGTAGACTGTTGATAATGACCTTGCCCTAAAGATATATATCAAAGCAAGAGCGACTCCGAAAGTTGTTGCTGCTTTTGCTGAACGCAGGGAGTTTGACAAGATTCTGATATATTCCAAGCAGGTAAGTGATTTCCATTTGTGTTCGTCTGGCTGGCTGCTTTTTATTGTCTTTTCCCCCTCTTTCTGTTTTTTGATTAGTTCTGTTTTCTTCTTTTTTGGTGCTTGTCTGAGCTGGCTATATCTAAGATGGTTCAACCCTCTTTAGTATAAATTAATTCTGGGTTGTATATTAAAAATGTTTTTTTGGTTGGTACAGGTTGGATATACACCTGACTATTTGTTCCTTCTTCAAACAATTCTTCGATCTGATCCTCAGGTATGATGTGAATAGTTACTCAAGTCATAATCTTTTCTATTTCCCATCCTTATCTGCTAGCTTCATTTAGTAGATTTTACGGGATTTACTCCGTGATATTTGAATGTTAATATTTTTGACCATATGGTACTGCTCAACTTGTGTTTTCTTTTTTGAGGATAAAAGTGCAACTGGAATTGTGTATTTAATGATGTCATTTCAAGATATTGTACACAATTTGGAAAGTTTCCTTGTCTGTGATGAAGAGAAAATGAGCACTTGTAAATCTGACACAGTGCTAGTTTCGATGAAGTTGAACAATTGCCCTGTTTATGCAGGGAGCTGTTAACTTTGCGCTCATGATGTCCCAAATGGAGGGTGGCTGTCCTGTTGATTACAACACTATCACCGATCTATTTCTGCAGGTTAATCGACTTACAATTATTACAATTTTATCCTTTTCTTCGCTTTACAATGTTTGCTATGTTTTTCTATGGGATGCAGTGCATAGCTGACAACATATTCTCTTTCTTTCTGCTTTTGTTAATAGAGGAATTTGATCCGTGAGGCAACAGCATTTTTATTGGATGTTCTGAAACCTAACCTTCCAGAGCATGGCTTTCTGCAGACCAAGGTTTCTTTACTTTTTTTCATTAGGGAACTTTGTCTGTTAGTACATTCTGCTTCTGAATTGTAACTTATCTCTTCTTTACAGGTCTTGGAAATCAACCTTGTGACTTTCCCGAATGTGGCTGATGCTATATTAGCAAATGGAATGTTCAGTCATTATGATCGACCTCGGATTGCTCAACTTTGTGAGAAAGCTGGTCTTTACGTGCGGGCTCTGCAGGTTGAATCATTATCAGCATTTCTGCCTTAACTTTCCTTGAGAAACCTCTGCTAAGTCGGAATAATAATGTTTTGTTTCTGCAGCACTATTCCGAACTGCCTGATATCAAGCGTGTCATTGTTAATACACATGCAATTGAGCCTCAGGTTGGAATATTCATAGATAGTATATTCCTTTTCTATAGGAGTTTGTCTGACTTAACCTGATTGATGCTGTTCCTCTTAGGCCTTGGTTGAGTTTTTTGGGACCCTTTCACGTGAATGGGCACTTGAGTGCATGAAGGACCTCCTTGTTATCAATATCAAAGGAAACCTTCAAATAATTGTTCAGGTACTGGTTATGTTGTCATAATGCAGAAGAAATTTTCTTCTGGAATTTATCATGTACCTGCACCTATAAAGTATGCATAAACTCAAGCAGAGGCATTTCTTGGGAATACTCGACAGTAATGGCATCTTGGCTGATAATGAGCTTTGCAGGTTGCAAAAGAGTACTGTGAGCAGTTGGGTGTTGATGCTTGCATAAAGATTTTTGAGCAATTTAAGTCCTATGAGGGGTTATATTTCTTCCTGGGATCATATTTGAGTTCCAGGTACATACTAGAGGAGACACTTTTTGCCATTTTGGCGGGCTAATTTTAATTGTTAATTAATCTGTCTTTTTTGGGTCTCGTGCAGTGAGGATCCTGATATCCACTTTAAATATATCGAGTCAGCTGCCAGAACTGGTCAAATCAAGGAGGTTGAGCGTGTCACAAGAGAATCAAACTTTTATGATGCGGAAAAGACGAAGAACTTCTTAATGGAAGCCAAACTTCCCGATGCTCGGCCTCTAATTAATGTTTGTGACCGCTTTGGTTTTGTTCCTGACCTCACACACTACCTCTATACCAACAATATGCTACGGTATATTGAAGGTTATGTCCAAAAGGTTTGTATGGTTTCTGTGTAATACTTGTTTTATGGAAGTATTTGCAAGTGGGAAATGACGAGCCTTTTATCTACTACGGAACAGGTCAATCCAGGAAATGCACCTTTAGTCGTAGGGCAGCTTTTAGATGATGAGTGTCCCGAGGATTTTATTAAGGGATTGATCCTGTCTGTGCGTTCTCTGCTTCCAGTTGAGCCCCTAGTGGAAGAATGTGAAAAAAGGTCTTTGTTTATCCTTGTAGAGTTGCTTCAAAAGTGTTTGTTACCAACTTTTAGTGTGTTAAGCCTTTAACCCAATTGGTTCTCAGGAATCGACTCCGCTTGCTGACACAGTTTTTGGAGCATCTTGTAAGTGAAGGAAGTCAAGATGTGCATGTACACAATGCTCTGGGAAAGATCATCATAGATAGCAATAACAACCCAGAGCACTTCCTCACAACCAATCCATACTATGACTCACGCGTTGTTGGTAAATATTGTGAAAAGCGTGATCCTACCCTTGCTGTTGTTGCATATAGGAGAGGTCAATGTGATGATGAACTTATTAATGTGACAAACAAGAACTCTTTGTTCAAACTTCAAGCAAGGTTAGTTATTCACTAGGTTTGCGATAATAACTAGTTCATCAGATGTCTATCAGTGGAGTAAACTGTCATGTTATAATTGTTTTCAGGTATGTGGTTGAGAGGATGGATGGTGATATTTGGGAGAAAGTTCTTAACCCTGAAAATGAGTTTAGAAGGCAGCTTATTGATCAAGTTGTTTCCACTGCTCTGCCTGAAAGCAAGAGCCCTGAGCAAGTTTCTGCAGCTGTTAAAGCTTTCATGACTGCTGATCTTCCCCATGAACTGATTGAACTTCTTGAAAAGATTGTGCTCCAGAATTCTGCATTCAGTGGGAACTTTAATCTGCAGAATTTGCTTATCCTGACAGCCATCAAAGCTGATCCATCCAGAGTAATGGACTATATCAATAGACTTGATAATTTTGATGGACCTGCAGTAGGGGAGGTTGCTGTCGAAGCGCAACTTTATGAAGAAGCTTTTGCAATCTTCAAGAAGTTCAACTTGAATGTCCAGGCTGTTAATGTTCTGCTTGACAACATTCGTGATATTAACCGGGCTGTGGAGTTTGCGTTCCGAGTTGAAGAAGATGCTGTTTGGAGTCAGGTGGCTAAAGCTCAACTAAGAGAAGGATTAGTGAGTGATGCTATTGAGTCATTTATTCGTGCAGATGACGCCACCCACTTTTTGGATGTAATTCGTGCTGCAGAGGATGCAGATGTTTACCATGACCTGGTGAAGTATCTCCTGATGGTAAGGCTGAAGACAAAGGAGCCCAAAGTTGACAGTGAACTCATTTATGCATATGCTAAAATTGATCGATTGGGTGACATTGAAGAGTTTATTCTCATGCCCAATGTTGCTAATCTACCTAATGTTGGTGACAAGTTGTTTGATGAAGGCTTATATGAGGCTGCAAAGATCATATTTGCTTTCATTTCTAACTGGGCCAAGTTGGCCAGCACACTTGTGAAGTTAAATCAATTTCAAGGTGCTGTTGATGCAGCACGCAAGGCAAATAGTGCGAAGACATGGAAAGACGTCTGCTTTGCTTGCGTCGATGCTGAGGAGTTCCGTTTGGCTCAAATTTGTGGGCTTAACATTATAGTGCAGGTATCTAACTCTGTGTTTTACGAGTTATTATTGAGCAGATATTGTTGGTACTTCTATTGTCTTCATTTGCATCTAAGTTGATCTTCTGGGCTGCTCTTGATTTGTATCATCTCTTTTTACTTTTGTAGGTGGATGACTTGGAGGAAGTTAGTGAATATTACCAAAATAGAGGATGTTTTAATGAATTAATCTCTCTTATGGAGAGTGGGTTGGGTTTGGAGCGTGCACATATGGGTATCTTCACAGAACTTGGTGTTTTATATGCCAGATATCGTCACGAGAAGCTCATGGAGCACATTAAATTATTCTCCACCAGACTCAACATTCCCAAGCTTATTCGTGCCTGCGATGAGCAGCAACACTGGAAGGAACTCACATATTTGTACATCCAATATGATGAATTTGATAATGCTGCCACCACTGTTATGAATCATTCTCCAGATGCCTGGGATCATATGCAGTTCAAAGACATTGTTGTCAAAGTTGCTAATGTGGAGCTTTATTACAAGGCCGTCCACTTTTATTTGCAAGAGCATCCTGATCTCATTAATGACCTTCTAAATGTTCTTGCACTTAGAGTAGATCACACACGCGTTGTGGACATAATGAGAAAGGTCTTTACTTATTATCAAACCTCTTGGCTTGAGAAATTGTTTGGATTATATTTTGTGATATATATTCTTCTTTCTGAACGATTTGGTTTCTTTGTTGGACTGACATCAGGCTGGTCACCTTCGCCTAGTCAAGCCTTACATGATTGCTGTTCAGAGCAACAATGTTTCTGCGGTGAATGAGGCACTTAACGAAATTTATGTTGAGGAAGAAGACTATGATAGACTACGTGAATCAATTGAATTGCATGATAACTTCGATCAGATAGGCCTTGCTCAGAAGGTGGAGGCTAGTTCTTCTAAAGTTATCTTTCTGTGTTTATAATATGTCTCGTAACTATTTCCACTTTTCTTGTTTTCCAAGCAGATAGAGAAGCATGAGCTTCTTGAGATGAGGCGTGTTGCTGCTTCTATCTATAAGAAAGCTGGTAGGTGGAAGCAATCTATTGCTTTGTCAAAGAAAGATAATCTCTACAAAGATGCTATGGAGACAGCCTCACAATCTGGAGATCGCGAACTTGCAGAGGAGTTGCTTGTTTACTTCATCGAACAGGTATATGGCTTTAATTTTAAGAATCATCTATGCTTCTTCCTTTTTACAAGCTCTTAAAGAGGTAAACTCAGTGATTGCGGAAAATAAGTTAATACTTGCTCCGTCATATGTCGGCTTCATAATTAAATTATTGTGACATGCGAGTAGGAATGGGCTGTCTTGGTTTTCTGAGTATTTGTGGGTGTCAGAGAACACCCACACTCCCTAAGATTAAATGCAACATACCCAAGAAAAAAAGAAAAAGAGTTGGTACACTTTAAAGCATCGACA
This sequence comes from Solanum chiquidenum, assembly GCA_029582725.1. Lineage (NCBI taxonomy): Eukaryota > Viridiplantae > Streptophyta > Magnoliopsida > Solanales > Solanaceae > Solanum > Solanum chiquidenum. The sequence continues at coordinate 43,617 of JAJOOS010003219.1, read as the reverse complement.
GATACGACTGAAAGTTTTTTGTTACTATATGCATAATTTGTTTTATGGATGGGAGTTGTAAGGAGGCTACAAAATAATTTGGCTGGAAATGATATTTGTTGGTCTGACAAAGTCCGAGGTGGATTACCCCGTTTATCTGTGCATTGTTAAATGCTAGAACTTCTAATGTAGTGACATCTAGAATTTTCTGAAGTCTTACTTTTAACCTTTTATTTGATTTTTTACTTTTTATCGTTGTTAAAGCTTTAGGAGGAAATGGAATTGAGCTCCTAACCGTTGATGCTTGTTTTTGCAGGGAAAGAAAGAATGCTTCGCATCATGCCTGTTTGTTTGTTATGATTTGATTCGGCCAGATGTTGCCCTTGAGCTTACCTGGATGAATAATATGATTGACTTTGCATTCCCTTACCTGTTACAGGTAACTAACTATCTGAACCTCCACCCTGATTCTGTATGTGTGCGCTTTTGCATATCTGCTACTCCCTCCATCCCATTTAATGTGGCACCGTTTGACTTGACATGGTGTTGAAGAAAAGAAGGAAGACTTTTGGAACTTGTGGTCTAAAACAATTCTTAGATATTTGTGTGGTTGAGAATCATTTCACTAAGGGTAAAGGGGTATTTAAAGTTAAATTGTTTCTAATTATAGTAAGGTGACATTCTTTTTGGGATGGACTAAAAAGGAAAGGGTGCCACTTAAAATGGGATGAAGTAATAAAAAAGACACCCTTGTCAGTTGGATTTGTTGTGTCCTTTCCTCTGGTAGACCTATTTATCGTGAACCTTTTATTGTTATAGTCCAGCTTCTCACGAAGTCTTTTTTCCCCGTTTAGGCAGTGTGGTTAAAGCACTCATGTTGTCTCTTCCATATGCAATTCTTATTGCCTTGTCATATTTGCTATGCTCTTCAAAGTAAAACTTCTCCGCAAGGTTCTGATGAGGCCATTTTTGGTCTATCTGTGTTTTTTGCAAGAAAGTTTTTTCCAAAATGAACCGTTAGACCATAACAGAAAAATCTTTATCCAGTACACCCTCAATGTTGAGAGTCTGCTGCTGTTTGAAGATTTGCCTATCTGGGACAAGATAATTCTTATTTTTTTTTTTCATTTTTCTGTTGCTCTATGAAATTTCATAAAATTAAGATAACTTTGCATTAACCTTTTTTATTTGTGTATGCGGCTTACAGCTCTTTGCTCATGTTTTTTCGTCATTTCTTCTCTGTTTTACTTCTCTTTTAATCATGTCATTTTTGGTTTCGTCCATCGGGATGCTTCTTAATAGTCTTATTCCATACTGCCATCAGCAGTCACTGTTTAACTTGGCTTTCTCTCTCAGTTTATCCGTGAATACACTGGCAAAGTTGATGAGCTAATAAAAGATAAGATTGAAGCTCAAAGTGAAGCAAAAGCCAGAGAGAATGAAGAGAAGGATGTTATGAAGCAGCAGGTACGTACATAGCGAACCTAACCATGGTTACAACTAGATGCATTTATTTCCTTATATTGACTTGGAATTTATTACTGAAATTGCATGGATCTTGTAATATATGAACAATTGACACGTACATACACCTTTCTTGTGGCAAAATTGACAATCTCTTCAATCTGTTGATGTCCAACAAACACTTTGCTAATAATATTTACTGGTTGATTGCAGAATATGTATGCACAGCTGCTGCCATTGGCTTTGCCTGCCCCACCAATGCCAGGTATGGGAGGAGGTTTTGCTGCGCCACCCCCTCAAATGGGTGGGATGGGAATGCCTCCCATGCCTCCATTTGGCATGCCACCCATGGGTCCCTACTAATATGATGGTGTTCAATATACTGGTGCTAACACAAACGGGCAGGCAGATGATCTGGGATTCTTTTGCTTTTTGTTTAAGGTTGTTGCCCTTATATTTTTGTCATTTACCATGCAGTTGTTGACCACTCATGGACACAAGTGGAGGCTTTGATAAAATAATTGTTCTGTTGTGTGTCATAGGGTGTTGATATCTCCTTTGTAATATTCTTTTAGAAGAGGCATTTTTTTTGTAGTTAGGCAGAAAGGGGGAAATTTTTATTATTCAGGACCAAAGAGATGCATTAATTTTGCATCTTGTATTGATTTGCTGGGGTCGGTTAAGGTGTTTCATCTCCAGTTTTGTAATTGTTTCTAGGTTCATTTCCCTGAGGGTATAATTATGTTACATACTTTTTTTTTTTTTTTTTTGTGGTTCCTATGCGATTGTCTTCATGATATGTTGTATGCAGTTGCTGTTATTTCTTGGTTGGATTTTTTATCATTCTTTTTAGCAGGCACAAGCATAGCTAATCTGGTTTATTCCTCGTTTCGAGCTTTATGATAACTGTTGACGTAGAACTAATCAGGTTTCACGGGGTGGCTTTTCTGTTCCTTTTGGGAATTTTAGTGTTTTCTCTTCACATGTAAAACGTAATTGTTGAATTTGTAATCGAACATAGCAGATGTATTCTGTTTTCAGTAAAATTTCGTAATAGTTGGGATATTTCTTCTAGTGATGGTAATGAGGCGCTGTGTGGTTGGGTTGACACAAGGCAAATATTGCGTTTTTACAGGAGCCGGTTTAAATTTTTTACATGTATCTGTAGTATTTTCGTGACAGTAACGAATAAGAATATAAAAACAGCTATTTATATAGAGTCCAGTTTTTTCGGGGCAATTTCAAATATATACAATAAAGTAATTAGTTTACAACAAATATAGTCATGTTTTATTTACATAAAAAATAGCTAAAAGTCCTAGAAAGTATATATTGACTATACAATATAGTTTGTCAAAAGTTATCGAAACTATACATTGACTATACAATATAGTTACATATACATGAGCTATCTACTGACTACACATTATGATACACTTAAAAAAATTTAATCGTTTAATTCTAATGAACTATACACTGATAATACATTATGATACACTCAAAAAATTGAATATCGTTTGACTATAAATGAAGTATACAATTGACTATTCAATCTCGATCAACTCAAAATCACATCGAAATAGTTTCAGATTTTAGATATAAGATTCTTTCAATATTTCAATTTTTGATATATAATTTGCTAAGAACAACGAAGAAGATTATGAAGAACACTGCTAAAGAAGACGACCCAGAAGCGGGTGACTATTTTTTTGGAAATCAACAAGGACGAATGACCATATTAAGTAATTATTGAAAATGGGGCTAAAAACATGGTAAATAAAATTTATGAATGAATATTTTGCATAATTTTTCCTTTTATTTTTTTTGGGAAACTACATAAATGGGCCATAAAATCCAAAATAATTATATGTTCATCATATATCAATCCAAAGTAATTCAAGAAATACCCATTCTTTCAAAAAAATTTACAGCCCATACCATTCATTGAGGCTGATAATTTTCGCTTAACTGATACTAAATCAGTATATACTGATTTATGTCACGACTCAAAAATAGACGTGATGACACTCGTTTTATCCCACCAAGACAAGTCTGCCTAATACCCAACTAATACGGTAAAGTGCGGAAATAAGCTATAATTGAAAGTTTAATAACAAGTAATAATACGAATAACAAGTCAACTTAACTAAATCCCAAAAACCTAGTTGTCACATGCACAAGCCTCTAAAGTATTACAATTGAATCGAAAGAAAGATACAAGTCTCACATGACATTGTTTCTAGAATAGAACAACATCATAAATAGGATTGAGAAAGTCCATTGAGATGATAAACAATTACCTCACAAATCTCCACAAGAAACCTCAAACAAGGAGAGAATAGAGAGTATCACGAAGATCCGGGCTAGTAATCTAAAAAAATGTAGAAGCAAGGGGTGAGTACCAAACCACACGGTACTCAATAAGCAAACTCCTAAACACAAGCAAAGGGTATAGAATACAGGTACTCCTTACATCCCAACCGAACCTCCACAACTACAACCTGCATAAAAATCAGTCCAACCAATAGTTCGTAATTTACATAACACATAGTTCAACCACTTCACTCCAACAATACAGGTCAGCAACACACAAGATCAAGTTCACCAATCACAAGTTCCACAGAAAGGCACTCACAAGTTAAAAAATGATAAAGATATTCAATGCAATGAAATGCAATGTCAAGTATAGTGATACATGTCTGACCTAACGATACACACCCGCTGTATCTCAATCCGGGACCCATGGGTTATTATATTATCCGATGAGTGAGAGTGAATGGATAAAGTGATAAGAATCAAATTGAACCAAGGACGCACGATAAAGATTCAATTAGTGAAGATTTTTTCTAAAAGTCACTATAGCCTCTAGAACTTGCTCTATATGTTATTGAAGCGAAATAAAAAAAGTGTTGTTTTGTTTAGGAGATGATAATAGACTTTCTTTGATTTGTCTGATAAATTTTAGCCTTTTCAGATATTTTATCACTAGTTTGCCCTTTTGAGCCTGTAGCCTTTTGTTGGTAGCCATATTTTACCCTTAACTCTTTTGTTGAATCCTTAGTTTTTGCACCTTGCTTCCTTGAGCCAAATCCCTTTTTATTGATACCATAATTATATTTGAGCCAAAAAGAAATTCCTAATGCACTATGTAAGAAGAAAAATAAGAACAATGATAGAAGTAAAAAATGGTGAAAATGCTTGGTTTGTAGCTAATGGAACAAGAAGAAGTAAAAGATAACATGGCCCATGATTGAGATCCACACATCTCACGTTTCCCTAAAAAAGTTGTAAAACTATATGTTGGCCTTGGTCCTTCCTTGGACATTGTGCACTTTAACTCGGGTTGAAAGCCTAAGTTGAGGGTGGTTACTTTAGAAGATACCTTGATGATGGCCCTGATCCTTCCAAGGACATTGTGCACCTTAACGCATGTAAAATACGCAAGTTGAGGGTGGCTATTATGAAGGAAAGCTAGAGAAAAAAATGATTGAAGCATTCTTGAGATGATGAGCATTACTTATGAAATAATTGTTGAAGAAAGGGATGAAAATAAAGAGAAGAAAATAATGGGTGATGAAGTCTAAAATTGCAAAGTGCTTAAGGAAGTGTAAGTCACTATTATAAAATTTTCCTATCCGTCCCCTAGCCTACATTACAACCCGGTAAAGTCCTATTTGATTCTATTCAAGCATGCTTGTGGAGATGTACATAATGGGCAAGCCTATGGTTCTTTGTGCATACATGTGAATTTTAGTTGTGAGTGTGAGAGTTGTTCTTTGATGCTAAGTCCTTAATTTATATTCAATCTTTTGAATTGAGTGTGTGGACTATTTCTTTTTGTGAGGGCACTTGTTTCATGATGGATATGTGATTTTATTAACTTTCTTTGATGAGAGTAGGTGAGCAAGCTTAAATTTGATGAGTTCAAAGTCTTTCCTTGAGGTTAGGAGGTTAGAGGTTTGTTGTTTATTTGGATGTCTTACATAATGATTGAGAATTGTACTTGATGTTTTGAAATTGATATATGACCTAATTGTTTGTATTAACCAAAGTGATGATATTCCTAGTATGATTTATTTGAGATGAGCTTTAATGCTTGCTCGAGGACGAACAAAAGTTTAAGTGTGTGGTGTTGATGTGAGGCCAAAAATATATATTTTTAATCATTATTTACCTCACATTTATTATTTATATCTGCCCTTTTTGAGCATAAATTTTATGGATTGTGCTAAATAATATATTTTATTTGTATGAGTAAATTGGTGTAAAGTTGAAGAAGTTTGGAGCTAAAACGAATTAAAGATGGAAAGTTGAAGAAGGAAATCAAGCAGCCAGCTTGATATATTAAATTCAATATAATATTATATAAAATATATAAGAAGTGCAATTGCGAACTACAGGATGCATGCTGCCACATGGCAATTAATCAAGGCGCCCTCAAATTTTGAGGCGGTTCGGGCGTACATAATTCTAATTCCTTTTGGTTTTGATTCCCCAATTTGTTATGGACTCATTTTTTTTTTAGGGTTTTCTACCTCTACAAATAGTCCATAGAAATAATTATTTTGGGAGATCAGTCATAGGGGGAGATCAATCAGAGGGTATCAAAGTATAAAGTTGTCAATACTTTTTAGGATTCTTTTCTTTTCTTAGATATTAGTGGCTAAACGCATGTTGATTATTTAAGGTTCTTGAATTAATTCTTGGTTGTCATTATAAGTTACTTCTATATTCTTGTTTTAGTATTTTATGCTTGATCACCATAAGATAAATCTATTGTGTATTCTTAAAATCAAGAAAGGAGAGGGTAGATAGACCAGAGAATATAGAACGCTCAATCATCCATTGAGTTGATTTGTGTTTAAGAGTGATGCCCAGACGAACAACTTGCTTGGTTACAAAACATGATGAAATATAAATGCTCGCCAGTTAGGCATGTTTATCCCCGCTCAACGATGTAGTTAGACAACTAACTGGAGTAGGCGACTAGAGGTCGAGAAACCTGACTCATACAATTAACCCTATAAACTAGTAACTTGACAACTAAAATTAGTTCTAAGCCAAGAATATGATACATGAGATTCATTGCATGTAGCGCCCTGGAAATTTCGAACCATTGTAAGTAATTTTATTATTTAATTCCTACATTCTTTTCTTTATAAATAAAAATCAAATACTTTTTGCACTCTTAAATAAATAATTAGACTAGTATAATTTAGTAAATAGTTAATTGACAAGTCCTTTCGGTTCGATAATCCGGTTCTTTTAAGAGCCATTATATTACTTGCGCGACCACGTACACTTGCGTGTGCAATTGGGAGCCACAAAACCCATGGATGAAAACTATCATACCTCAATACCAAAAACTTGCCTTCAATGGTGAAATTGGAAACTTGCCTTGAAACCCTAGGTTGAACCCTTCTTCTTCAAGTTTTCTAGAGAGAAAAATATTTTGGAGATGAAGAACTTGATCTTCTTTGGTAAATTTGAGAGAATGACTTGAATAAGTTGAATTTGGGGGTTAAAATAACTTTTATATGGTTTCTAGGTAAGGGCAAGACGACATAGTATCAATATAAAATAATTATGAAAAGACCCAACTGCCCCTGACATAGAATTGATGCGATGCAATACCCCGGAAACTAGTAAGTTAAACTAGAGAGTTCTAGAGCCTTGTGTAAGGGTTTTAGGGTTAGGAAGTCAAGGTATGACCCCCCAAGGACCAACCAAAGGGTCCTTGAGGAGTACCCTAAAAATAGCCCCAAAAGCTGTCAAAAAGCAGCCTCCCACGAAGGGCATCTACGGCCAGTAGATGGACCCACGCCCCGTGGGAAGGGGTCGTGGGTCAAGGCCTTGGTTCCCCTGCATGATTGAGCTCCAGACCATCACTCATGAATGAACAGTACGGTCCGTGGGCGTGGTCTCGTGGGTGGGGGGAGATTTGAAGTGTAATTATTTTAAGTTGGGACTTAGGGGTTAATTCATTATTAGTTAGGGGTTAAGTGGGGTTGGTTAATTAGTTATTAGAACACCTATATAAACCTAATATACCCCTAAATACATGGATCCTAGACATAATTTGAAGACCCCAAAACAAACCCAATTCCCTCCAAGAAATTTTATCTCTAGAAGTAAAGAAAAAGAAGAAGAGAATGAAGCTAGGTTAGAATTCTTCTATTGATGCAAGTTTGGTGAGGGATTTGAATAAAGGTATGTTAGCTTATTCATCTATGTATCCTTCCATCCATATAGCCCCCTAGATTTCCCCCAATTGCGAAGACAAAACCCAATTCTAGCTAGGGTTTCTTCCTACATTATGGGTAGTGTTGAAGTATGATTCCAATTGAGTGGATAGTACTTGATTATGATTGTTTTAGTATTGATTCATGATAATTTGATAATATTACATGTTTTTCATGGTTAATCCTAGTCTAATTGATGAATTTGAATTATGTGGGTTTATGCCATGAGAGGTGAAATTGAGGATTCACAGGTGATCTTCTAGAATTGATGTTATGAGTAGTAATTGTTCAAGAATAGAAATATGTAAACACTAATTGAACTAGATTTTAGTATATATGATGGATCGTGACTAGTAAAGCTTGATAATGAACCTTTATGATGAATTTTGACTAGAATCACTTAGTAATGAAGAATGTGATTATAATATCTTGAAATTTAGGGATGAATGAAGAGAGTAAGAAGGAAAGCTTTGAGAGTAAGGATTGTAGTCATGAATTTTGAATCACTAGGGCTTTGAGAGTAAAGTTAATGTGATGAATAAAAGTCTAATAGGTAGAATTGTGGTGAAAGACCTATACTCACCTAACCTACCTTATAAGTGCTTGAATGTATAAAGTGAAAAGATTACTTGAACATGGATGGATTGTCAAGGACATTCTTCCATGAGACATGAATGTTAAGCAAGGCTTAATAGTAAATCTTGGGGTGTATGCTTGGCCCCAAGTGGATATTGACAATGAGATGGAGTGTCACACAATATAGGGTCCAGACTCCAAGTTGAAAGGATAACCACACCTAGTTGATGTGAGGACTATCCAAGTTAAAGGGGGAACTCTTACGTAGTAAAGTGTGGGTTTTCCTAAAGTTAGGTCTCATGAGGTGTGAGCCTTCACCTAGTGGTGTTAGGGTTGCAATCTCCATATCCAATGAACTAAGACTTACTTAAAGAAGTACCTCATACTGTTTAAAAGCATAAATGGACTTCGATATGCTTAAAGAAGTATCTCATAGGATCCATTTTAATAATGAACTTAGACATGCTTAAAGAAGTATCTCATAGGGTTCAACCTAATAATGATCTAAGATGTGCTTAAGGAAGTACCTCATAAGGTTCTAAGGGTTAAAGAGAGGGACTAGTTTCCAACTAAGAAGTATGAGTATGAGGACCTAAAAGTGGTACTTAGTATAAATGCTATTATGGGATGCCATTCGTGCATTGCACAAGTATGACTTAAGGTTATTAAAGAAAGTGTTCTCTTATATGATGTATGTTTAGATAGGATTGTGCTATAGTTGTCTTTCTTGTTAGTATTGAATAAAGGTGAGAGATTCCCTTTGTTATGAGAGTTAGGCTAAAGGATGAGATCCTAAGGTTATTAGTGTGATGGTCTAAGGTGGTACTTAGTGTGAGTAGGATTATGGGGTCTTACTCATACATTGCACAAGTATGACTTGAAGCTACTTATAAGAGTCTAAGGCTAGACTAGTGATTGATGTTTGACGTAATCAAATGCACAACTTCCAATTCAAGTGTCAACGATTACGTGTAGTAATATAACCCAACCGAATGGGTTGGGGTCGAGTCCCAAGGGAGCAGTTAGTAATCGAGAATTAAATAGAAAAGTAAAATTATGTTCTAATCAATCATAACTATAAACATTAACGAAAACAAACTTATTATATAAAAATGTGACACAAATGTCAATTATCAATAGTGGGTTTGTATTCACCTAATAAACAAAAATAGCAAAAATATAAAGATGCGAGATAGGGAGACGGAATTCTTGGGATGTGATAGGAATATAGGCCAAAATAAACCACCGGATAAATGCTATTGATAGTAAATTGCTGAACATTTGTAACTAAGCTAGACTTTAGTGGGGGTAAATTTTCTCTCGAACAACTTACCCCGAATCATCTCGGTTTCTCTCGAACACCGAGTTGCAGCAATTAAGCACAACCTTCACCTTAGACCATTCACTCTCTCAAGATGAATGTGTGGGAGAAGGTCTAGGGTTCACTCTCTTGAGCTGAACCCACGACTACCCAATAACCACAGGCTATCGATTTAGTAGTTTTGGTTTTAAAACCTCTCTCTCGAGCAAGCCAAAAGTACGAAGATGAAATCGTATTTGCAACTACAATCCCATTAAGTTCAAACACAACTACTACACGAAATCACATTTAAACAACAAATAGACTATCAATGAGCAATACCCAATAGTAAATTTAACCCATATTCACATAATCACATCCCAAGAATTGGGGTTTTAGCTAGACATGAAAAAGAGATAGAAATAGAAACCAAAAAGTGTTTCCATCAAATAGGTACGATAGAAAATGTCTTTAAACACGTCAAGGATGAAGATTCTTCAAGACCCACTTCCAATTTCTTGGAATTGTAAACCTTCAAATCTTCAAAGCTCAAGAACAATGTCTCCCAAAAACTCTAAGAACTCAAACTGAAATATTCTTAAAAATCAGTAATAATTCGCTACAACTTGATACTAAGCTACAGATTTAAATGGGTATTTATAGTTTTCAAAAAATTATGCTGCGAAGGACCACTAGGCGCAGTTAGTCGGGATCTCCGATGCACTCGGCGATCCGCCCTTTGGTCTGGTTCATCGCCTTTCAGCATTTGCGTTCAACATCTTTGCATTTTGAATCATTGGGCGATATGGTGTTGCTTTACGAAACTGTTTGGCGACGCGTCGATTGCTCCTTTTCATTGCCAACTTGATCTTTTCCTTCAGGGCTCAGCACACTGGAACTTTGGGCGAGGTTAACGCCATTCGACAACTCGCCTAATGCATTAGGCGATCCTTAGGCCTTCATTTCTTCGTTATTTCGTCCGCCTTGTTCCTTTTTTGCTTGATAGCGTCCATGCTTTGTCTCTCAACTCAAATACCTGAAACTTAAGGATTTACATCAATTATTGAGACAAAATATGCATTTAAGGACACTAAATTGATCAAAATAAAGCCCTACATGAGTCCAAATTGTGGACTCATCAACACCCCCAACTTAAACTTTTGCTTGTCCTCAAGTAAAACTCAAGTTCAGCAGTTCAAAAAGGATGTCTCAAATAGTACTACACAAGACTCAATCATGAATGCACACAAAAAGTCTCAACTTGTGCAAGAATCAATTGTGCACTCAAAGATTGAAGTTGTGACTCACCATTACCAAAGAATCTCAAGCTCACTATACTTGCTTCAAATGCAAGTTCAAGCTCAACAAAGGTATTCAAATGCCCTCACAAAAAGAATGATTCCATATTCATGCAAGTTCAAGCTCAACAAAGGTATTCAAATGCCCTCACAAAAAGAATGATTCCATATTCACTCAATGGTTCAATCAATTAAAGTTCCGGAATCAAATGCAACGCTCACACTCACAAAGATGAACATAATGCATGATTTCACCCACAAGTTTGCCCTTATTTTCCAATCAACTTTTGCTTCAGCTCATTCAAGATCAAAAAGGTCTTTTCAAGGCTTGAAACGGGGTTGAGTGTAATGGTATGATCATTTAGGCTTATAGGCTAAAAATCCTCATGAAATGTGATGTGAACAACACCTTCTTTCCTTTTCTTTATCAATTTCATTCAAGCTCAAAAGTCACCTCTTATTCATCTTCTACGAGTCATTGGAAACCCCATTTTCTTTGTATTTCACAACTTTATTTCACAACTTTTTCTTTCCTTTTCTTTTTCAATCTCTTCTTTTTTTTCTCTTTTTTTTTATATGAAGGGGTTCCATTTTTCTCAAAACATGGGCACAAGCGACTTCTTTGCATTTACTTGATTTGCCTTCTCTTTTTGCCACACCCCCAACTTAGGATTTTGGCCTAAGTTGGCTATTCAAACAAACCACATATCATAAGGATTATGGGTAATGGGTCAATAAAAGGCAAATGTATCAAGTTTCTTCCAAGAAAAGTTTAAGGTTCAAAGGGTGCTCAAAAGAGGTTCACACACTCACATGGTAAGCCGCAAAAGAGGTATACTTTCAAATTGGTTCACACTCTTTAAAATTGCCTAAGATCAGCTCAAGAAATTGCAATACTTATTAAAACGGACCAACGGGGCAAATTCTAGGTGTCATCATGCATGGTTCACGGTAAGCTCATCACACAAGGCATTGGCACCAAAGTCAAACAAGACTCCACACTTTTGCTAGTGTGTAATGTTCATCACAAAAGACTCGATTCGATAATTGGCTAGTCATAACGAGATGCAAAGAGTTTACATATTGTCTATGCAACTTCAATTAGCCTCGTTGTAGCCACACATTTATTTATGTTCGATTATGAGCACTATTCGAGTCATCGGTATTGATCAAAACCAGTACTCAAATTTGCAAGAGAACAACGACCTACAACACATACGAGAGGTGGCAATATTTTTTTGGAAGGGTCAAAAATCATTTACAATTAAAAGCAAGGAGCCACAAGCTCAAACCTTTCGCAAAAAGCAGTGTATAACATGAATTTAGCTCAAAGCCTAAATATCTAAACAAAACGGAGTAACAAAAGATGGGCCTCACCCCACCACAAATAACAACATTTGCCCTCAAATGCAAATAGAAACATCCACAAGTCAAAATAAAGTAAGGCAGAGATGGAGGTAAAGAGAGGGTCCTTTCAACACAGTAGCTCCATCCGTTTGGGCATCAGTGCCCGATGCATCACTCTGAGTCTGAGCATTAGTGCTCGGGGATCACCTCAGGAGGAACGGCAGTGCCAGATCCACTAGGGGCTGTCACGTGAGAGTCCTCTAGAAAGACATGCACAGCTGCACAAAATCCCTGGGCCCATGAAGGAACATTAGGGTCTCTCATAGTGGTCTTCCTATTATAAGTGAACTTCTTGCCCTTGTCTTTCCCACCCGGTGTGGGAAGTTTCGTAGCTTTGCCTTTGGATATAGCTGCATCCTTATTTATTGTAATCCCCTTAGCCTTCTCTTGCTCTGGTACTATTCTTTCAGCTGCTTTTGATCTAGTCATGTCTACAAAACCTTGAGGAGAAGTTAGGAAATATCCAAACGAACATAGAGAACTAGGCGCAGACAGACTCGCCAAAATATTTGGCGGGTCACCGAATTGCTTCGGTGAACTGGGTTAGCCCACCGAAAGTTACAGTGTAAGAGGAGTTCAGGGGTGCAGACAAAGGGAGATAAAGAAGACTTTCGGTGAGTCACCGAGTTCCTTCGGTGACCTCAGGCTTCTCGCCGAAAGTTATAGACTCCAACAACACATTTAGTATGAAATTAAACAAATTTAGCATGAAATTAAAGGTGAGATGGGGACATTAGGCAAACCACCGAGTGGTTCGGTGAGCTCGACCCAGCTCACCAAATGGCCCAACGTGCCTATTTTCAACCCAACTTCTCAAATTCAACCCCGCAACTCGTGAAAACAAAATCAAAGCATTCACTAGTTAAATTAAGCTCAGACCCATAACACCCAATCATAAACCCACGAAATTACTTTATTTTAAGCACAAGACTACGGGATTGTGACAATTAAAACATTACGGGCAAGATTATCAAATTAAATCAGGCATTTAAACGTACTAATTCTATTAGAGAGGCCCAACACACGACTACATGATAAGATCATTGCAAATGAGTACAATTTCGATAAGATAATCTCAGAGTTCAGAAAACCAACCTTTGATGGCAATTAATGAAAATTGAAATGCTAGGCGGCAAAGTAATCCACAATACGAGCACCAATCAACGACTAAAATACTCTAAAAATGCAAGAAATATAGAAACTAGAGTGCGGGTGTGAGTTTGTGAGGATAAAAAGTGAGGGAAAGTGAATGAATTTGAGACTTTTAAACCTTTGGCCTGAAAAACCATCCAATTCACATCCATTCGACGACTTAGTCGTGCTCGCCGAGCCACTCGACGACACACTGTGTAGTCATTCACCTCCCCGAACATTACAAGACCTCTAGTTATTGTGGGAGTCCAAACGGTGGTCTACGTCAGGATCACCGACATGGTCGGCGAATCGCCAATAATTTCTTGGGCTCGCCAAGTTTTACGGACTCCAATGTGAAATTGTCTGGAGTCTGTAGGTTGTTTAGGTTGGGGTTTCCAACCTCTTCGGGGATTCACTGAATGGACCTAATGCTCACCAATCTGCACTTTTTGAACACTTTCCACACTTCCACCTACTCAATCAACACACCATTATTTTATCAAAACAAAATAAAGCAAAGAGGGGTCTTGGGTTGCCTCCCAAGAAGCGCCTTAGTTAACGTCGCAACACGACGCAAGTCCACCTTCAAACCTCATTCTTAGGGTTATCCTTAGTATCACTAGGCAAACCCTCTGCTGTCTTGGGTTGAGATGAGATGATATATGACCCATTTGGGTCTCCATCTGCTTGATTGACACTGAATAGGAGGTGACGGTCTGGCTAAGGTAGACACATCTTCTTTCATTTCCTTTAAAATCTTGTCTGACCCTTCAACTTTATTGAGGATACGAGAGAGCATATCTTCAGACCGACCACCTTTCGAATCTTTTGGCTTTTGGCGCTCGTAGAGAGGCACATACCTATCTTTCTCCCCATCCTTCCAATTCGGATTACGGTCCCTCCATTCACGATCTTGATCTTTCCAACTTTCATCCCTAGCCCAACCTTGGTTACCACCCTGCCTCGAGTAGTTTGAACTATAGACACCGCCTTGGTTGGCTAAGAAATTTACCTCTTCATTATACAAGGCTTCAAACTTGGACTGATTTGGGTTAGCACACCCGACACCCACGACATTGACACTTCGAACACCAGCTCCCATGATATTTTTAGACAAAATATCAAGTTGTGTCATGATCTTGGCCATGTTTTGGTCCCTCTCTTAGTCCTTCTCTATTTGTTCCTTAGTTAACTTGAACGTGAGAGGGGAGACCTGGTCTTCACAGGTATACCACTCCCTGTTTATGGTAGTCATGCCATCCAAGAGCTGAGAAACTATCACATAAGGTTGTTGCATCAAACCTCTCGGAGGGAGTTGTTCAGCAACACCCTTATTTACCGAATCCAGACTTCGATAAATTAATGCAGCAACACGTTATCAGGCAAACCATGGGTTGGGCATTAAAGCACCAACTTTTTGAATCGCAGTCAAGTTTCATGGATAGGCTCACCTTCTAGACGCTTGAAGCTCTGAATGCTGTCCCGAATAGTTATCATCTTCAAGGGACGGATCACACTTGAAATGCGGTGACCAACTCCTCCCACGAAGTGATTGATTCACGTGGCAATTCAGCCAGCCACTTGCACGCCTCACCCATCAACGAAAATGGGAACAACCTCAACCATATTGATTCTTAGGAGATATTCTTGAAGGAGAATGGTACGCATACATCCATGAAGTTTCTAATGTGCTCATGGGAAACCACTGAAAAACCCTTTTAGTTGCAAGAGTTGCAACATGGTGCTCGTGATGTGGAACACCGCATTCCCTTTGGCTGGAGGTAAGCGAATGGCACCAATACCGCCCATGAGATGGGGGTCATTAGCATGAGGCTCGTTGACATCATTGAGATTTCTGATATCGTCTTGATGGTCTACTTGACTGCCATTGCTGCCGTTCACACTCATACTTCCTGTTTTTAACACAAACAAGTAAAACAAAGCTAAAAATTAAGTAAGTAGAACTATAACTAACAAGAACAAAATTCAACTTAACTAAAAATTCTCAATTAACACCACTCCCCGGCAGCGGCGCCATTTTGATGTTTGACGTAATCAAAGACACAATTTCCAATTCAAGTGTCAACGATCACGTGTAGTAATATAACCCAACAGAATGGGTTGGGGTCGAGTCCCAAGGGAGCGGTTAGTAATCGAGAATTAAATAGAAAAGTAAAATTATGTTCTAATCAATCATAACTATAAACATTAATGAAAACAAACTTATTAAATCAAAAAGTGACACGAATGTCAGTTATCAATAGGGGGTTTGTATTCACCTAATAAACCAAAAATAGCAAGAATATAAAGATGCGAGATATGGAGACAAGATTCTTGGGATGTGATAGGAATATGGGCCAAAATAAACTACCGGGTAAATGCTATTGATAGTAAATTGCTGAACATTTGTAAATAAGCTAGACTTTAGTGGGGGTAAATTTTCTCTCGAACAACTTACCCCGAATCAACTCGGTTTCTCTCGAACAACTTACCCCGAATCAACTCGGTTTCTCTCGAACACCGAGTTGCAGCAATTAAGCACAACCTTCGCCTTAGCCCATTCACTCTCTCGAGCTGAATGTGTGGGAGAAGGTCTAGGGTTCACTCTCTCGAGCTGAACCCACGGCGACCCAATAACCACAGGCTATCGATTTAGTAGCTTTGGTTTTAAAATCTCTCTTTTTAGTAAGCCAAAAAACACGAAGATGAAATCGTATTTGCAACTACAATCCCATTAAGTTCAAACACAACTACTAAACAAAATCACATTTAAACAACAAATAGACTATCAATGAGCAATACCCAACAGTAAATTTAACCCATATTCACATAATCACACCTCAAGAATTTGAGTTTTAGCTAGACATGAAAAAGAGATAGAAATCGATACCAAAAAGTATTTCCATCAAATGGGTATGATAGAAAATGTCTTTAAACATGTCAAGGATGAAGATTTTTCAAGACCCACTTCTAATTTCTTGGAATTGTAAACCTTCAAATCTTCAAAGCTCAAGAACAATATCTCACAAAAATTCTAAGAACTCAAACTAAAATATTCTAAAAAATCAGTAATAATTTGCTACAACTTGTTACTAAGTTACAGATTTAAGTGGGTATTTATAGTTTTTGAAAATTTATGCTGCGAAAGACCACTCGGTGTAGTTAGTCGGGATCACCGATGCACTCGACGATCCGCCCTTTGGTCTGGTTCATCGCCTTTTAGCCATTTTCCTTCAGCATCTTCATGTTTTGAATCACTGGGCGATATGGTGTTGCTTCGTGGATCTGTTTGGTGATGCGCCGACTGCTTCCTTTCATCGCCAACTTGATATTTTCCTTCAAGGCTCAGCACACTGAAACTTTGGGCGAGGTTAAGGCCATTCGGTGATTCGCCTAATGCATTAGGCAATCCTCAGGCCTTCATTTCTTCGTTCTTTCAGCCGCCTTGCTCCTTTTTTGCTTGATAGCGTCCATGCTTTGTCTCTCAACTCATATACCTGAAACTTAAGGATTTACATCAATTATTGAGATAAGATATGCATTTAAGGATACTAAATCGATCAAAATAAAGCCCTAAATAATTCCGAATTATGGACTCATCAGTGATATTGACTATGATTAAGATGACCAAAAAGGGATACTTAGCTTGGATGGTATTATGGGATGTTATTCATGCATTGCTCAAGTATCCTTTGAGGTTACTTGAGAATGGTCTTATTATGATATGAATGACTAAGATTTGACTAATGCTACATTATGTCTATTTTGGAGATTTGCTTATGATTAAGATATTGTCTCTTATGCTTATAATTGATGTTTCATGAAGTACTTTAATATGATTATGGATTATGTCTTATGTTGACTGACCCTTATCTCATGCTCTTATGATGTTATGCTAGCTAACATATTTAGTACATTTTGTACTAACGCATACTTTGCCTACATTCTCATCAAATGTAGGGTTTGGAGATTTGATTTCCAATTTTGAGGCTAGGTTTCTAAGGAGCAAAGGAGTTGAAGATTTGGTGAGTCCTCATAGCTTCGAGGAAACAACCCACTATTTCCTTTATGTCTTTTATTTTCATGTTGAGACTGTTGTATGTGATGTGTCCCAAAGGTTTTAATTCAAGTTGAGTTTAGATGGTTTAGATGGTTTTGAGACAAAAGTGTAGTAAATACTTCCGCTTTCTTTTATGAAAGACTTCGATTGTATGGATACAAGTTTTTAAAATTTCTGTACTTTTCTATTATCTTATGTTATGATATGCTAAGGGGTTGTATGAGATCCCTTCAGGGTCAAGTACGCCATGTTACTTCTAGGGTGTACCCCTGGGTCGTGACATGCGAACCTCCAGATAGAGGCCCACACGAGTTGTCTAGGGTTCCATGAGCCGTCTTGGCAGTCGTAGTCCCTAGACCAGTGGCTAGGAAAGTCCTTCCCTCCCCTCACACCACCTTCACGGGTCTTCTGGCCCTTCAAGTGCCATCTAGGGGCTCGTTGGAATGGGCTTTCCTTGGGGTTGGTTCTACCTCTCCTCCACAGCCACCACCACAACTCGTTTGGCTCTTCACGCGCTATCTGGGTGCTCATGAGAGGTGCCTGCCTTGGGGAGGACACTGTTCACTTAACGACAACCACCACCATGATCCGTGGTGCCCTTCACAGCCCGTGAGGGGCCTCATGAAAGGTGCCATGGCTCAATGGAGGGCTGGTGACCTCCCTCTTAACTCCTTTTATAGACTTCTAAATTCCAAGGTGTTACATTATCCCCCCTTGGGAACATTCATCCTCGAATGGGATTATAGACATCAGATGAAGGATAAGAACTCAAAACTAGCGGCCCATCATGCATGCAATCACATAAATACACATATCCACGGAAGAAACATCAAGTCCAAGCTAGAGCATGCTCAAAATATCATCTCATGAAGTCTCTATGCAACTCATACTCAAATGAACATAAACATGTAGAACTTAATTAAGTTGACTCATTTTCTCAAAACTTAAGCTTTATCATGAATATGCATAAATGAGGAAATCATGGGAATATTTAAGACACATGTCACCAAAAGAGTAAATCAAGAGGAATTCAAATACCTCAAGCTAGAATAGGAGTAGAAGAAAAGAGAAGAGGATATCGGGACATCATATCGGCCTTGGCCTCCCAAGTATCACCCTCAACTAACTGATTCCTCCACAACACTTTCACGGAAGCAACTTCTTGACTTGCCGGTCTAAAATCTCAACCGAAACTTCTTCATAGGAAAGAGTCTCCTTAACTCCCAAACATTCTAAGGTAACTATAGAATTTAGATCACCAACACATTTCTTCAACATAGACACATGGAAACCTAGATGCACTGATGCCAATAAAATTGGCAGTTCAAGTTCATAAGCAACCCTACCAATATGACTCAAAAGCTGATATGTGTATACATAACGGGGACTAAGCTTCACTTTCTTTCCAAACCTCATTACACCTTTCATGGGTGAAATTTTCAAGTAAACCCAATCATGAACATCAAAATCAATATCTCTTCTCCTAACATCGACATATGACTTTTGCCGACTTTAAGCCATTTTCAACAGTCTCTAATAAGTCAAACTTCCTCCATAGCCTGATGGACCAACTCGAGACCTATTAGGGAACCTTCATCCACCTCAAACCAACCAATAGGAGATTTACACCTCTTACCATACAATGCCTCAAATGGAGCTATACAAATACTTGAGTGATAACTATTGTTATAGGCAAATTTAATCAAAGGCAAATGATCATCACAATTACTCTTGAAATCTATCACACAAGCTCTTAACATATCCTCCAAATTTTGGATAGTATGCTCCGCTTGCCCATAGGTTTGGGGATGAAAGGCTGTACTAAGCTTAACATGAGTACCAATGCCCTTTTTGAAAGATTTCCAAAACTGAGAAGTGAATTGAGTACCACGATTGGAGATAATGGATAAAGGCACTCCATGCAACTTTACCATTTCCCTCAAGTACAACTTAGCATAGTCCTTTGCCGAATAAGAAACCTTGATAGGGATGAAATGAGCCGATTTCATCATTCGATCTACTATAACCCAAATCAAGTCATGTTGTCGCCGGGTGCTAGGCAAACCAACAACAAAGTCCATATTCAAATCTTCCCACTTCCAAGTAGGAATGCTAATATATGGGGATAAACCTCCCGGTTTATTATGCTTAACTTTGTCTTGTTGATAATTAGGACACTTAGCCACAAATCCCGCAATATTCTTCTTCATTCCATTCCACCAATAGATCTCCCACAAATCACGGTACATCGTAGTGGCTCCCGAGTGAATGTAATATCGAGAACTATGGGCTTCTGACAAGATCTGTTCCCTCAAGTCATCAACATTAGGAACACACAAACGACCTTGATATCTGAGTACACCATCTCCCCCTTGGGAGAAAGTGTCAACGGACTTCTTAAGTACCGCTTCTCTCAATTCAACCAAAGTTGGATCAAGATCTTGCTTGGCTTTCACATCCGCCACAAAAGACAATTCAGATATATTGTGAACCATAACCCCACCTTTAATAGAGTCCACTAACTGAACACCCAACCAGGCTAATCTATGAACATCTTGAACCAAATCTTTTCTATCGTCCTCAATTTGAGTAACATTACCCATAGAAAATCGACTAAGAGCATCTTCCACCATATTTGCCTTACCGAGATGGTAGAGAACACTCATATCATAATCCTTCAATAACTCAAGCCACCTTCTTTGGCGAAGATTTAGATCCTTCTAATTAAACACATATTGCAAACTATTATGGTCGGTAAAGACATCCACATGAACACCATACAAATGATGCCTCCGAATCTTTAAGGCAAAAACAATCGCGTCTAGTTCAAGGTCATGGGTAGGATAATTCTTCTCATGAGTTTTAAGTTGCTTTGAATCATAGACAATAACTTTCCCATTTTGCATAAGCACACATCCTAGTCCAATTCTTGAGGCATCACAATAAAAAACAAAACCATCTATGTTGTGGATTGTTGTGTTGAATGTGTTGAATAAAATGTACAACCATAAGTCTGCACAACATTGGTCGACGACCTCAACACATGGGCCGTAGGTCTTGGTCCGTCAATGAAATGCACATAAATATTTGCTAAGTTTTGAACAATAACATGGACTGCGGTTTGTAGTTTCGTCGATGGACCATTCTGCACAACCGCGGTTCCAATATTAGAGACCTAAAAATTGACTCTCTGACCTACGGAGGGGATCCACAGTTTGTCGTTCAATCGATGGTCCCTAGGTACCCACCGTAGGTCACATAAACAACTACTGCCTAAATTTATTTTTTATCTGAGTCCGAATCTTTCTCTAAAATTTTTTATTAGGTATTTTTGTATTGTTTAAGTACTAACTAGTCTTCCACAGGTACCATGACATCAAAAAAAGCTCCAGTGTACTCAAGGAAGGGCAAGTTAAAGTTTGTTTCCCCATCCAAACACTTGATCAATGAGTCCAGTGAGGATGAGTACGTCCCTAAGATCACCAAAGACTCCCTCATTGTCTTCGTGACTATGAGGAACAAAGCTAGGTAGGTTATTTCATCAAGTGACGAGTTTGAGGTCACTGCCCCTAGTTTGCGGAGGGGGCTCTACCTGCAAAAGAGTCACAGTCCAGCTCTGAGTCGTATTTTAGCTCCACTTCCAGCGATACTTTTACTTCTGCCTCCGATGCCACTAGAACTGGGGATGCTCAGGACCCTCCCGGTGTTAGAGTTGAGTCAGTTTAGACTACCACTAAGCCGGATAAGTGGTGCGTTGAGGGGCAGTATCAAATATATGATGATGGGAAGACGTTAACTGAACACTGGAAAGTGGCCAGGACTATTACTGAGGAACGTCGGGTACTGACAGGGAGCCTTCATACTGGGTCTGCCATTGAGGAGATGTTTAAGAGGCATAAGTATGATTGGATGGCATGGAGCCCGAGCAATTTTGGCGAGCCTGAGTTCTATGCCTTCTACGCCGCCATCGTCCATAACACTATGCCCAAATGGGCCAAGCCACTAGCTCAGCCTTCACTACAGGCCACACTGGTGTGGAATTTCTCCATCGATAGGTCCGAGACTACTATTTGCCATTTTATGTATGACCCAGCCCACACTCTGCCGATTAATATAGCAGAGTATGACTACATGATGGGGGTGGTTCAGAGTGGGGCATTTTAGAGAGATGCCGAACAACGAAAGGCCTTACTGAGATGGATGGCTCGTCATATAGCTGAGGATGGAGAGAGTACCAAGTGGGTGCGAAATACTACACTGCCTATCGTAAAGACAACCCTGATCTTCACCGCGAAGCTCATTTGGTTCATTGTTCATACCAGATTGTCCCCTACACAGGCGGACAACGTTGTTAATTGGGATAGGGCTGTAATGTTAGCAACGATTATGGTGGGACTAGAGCTGGATTTCTCCGGCATCTTGATTGCTGAGATTCATGAAAGGGCGTTCAAGACCACCACTACTCTGCCCTTCCCTTGTTTTATCTTCCATCTGTGCAGGGAGGCTTCAATGCTTATTTGGTATTGTGCAGGGAGGCTTCAGTGCCTATTTGGCATTGTGACAGGTTAATCGAGGCGATGAAGACTATGGACGTCGGCCTTATTAAATATGATGCTAATCCCGTGGTACCGCAGAAGGGACCACAAGTTGACCTACCTCCTCTGGATGCTGATCTAATCGGTGATGTGAAGTAGATTCAGGTTGAGCAGGTTGTTGACACTTCTATTCCCGCCACTACAGCCGATGCACATGCTCCCCTTTCCACCGCCACTAGTCATGCTGCAAGCTCATCACGACTCACTCCCTCTTCGGGGACCACTTTAGTTCATCTAGCCCGATTCCAAAAGTTAGAGACATAGATGGCCACCTTACTGCAACACATGAGGCCGTGTATGCATAGATCTATTACGGAGTTTGAGGCACGTATGGAGTGCATGATGGACACTAAGATTCAGGATGTACACAAGCGGCTAGATACATTTGAGCTTCGAGTACTGGAGAGGCCGTGATCCACTATTGATGTTAGTACTTTCCAAACAGAGTTGGCTAGACTCAAGTCAGATGTTGATGCCCTCCTTGCTCCTGCCGATACCATCTCTGAGCCCACACCTGAGGTTGAGGAGGATGAAGTGGTGATGTTTGCACTCTTTGGTGATACTATGCCACCACCCTACCCTTCCAGTGCGGCTGAGAAGCGCCACAACTCTTCTGAGCAGACTTCAGATGCTGAAGAGGTCGGCCGAGCTAAGAAGATAGAGAAGCAGTAGGTTGAGGTATCCTATAAATAGTCCATTATTGATGAGGAGTTGTGGCAGCATAGGGTCCGTGAGATAGGTGTTGGTGCATATGGTTGTATGAGCACTACTGATGGTGTTCCCACTATTGATGAGGGCGCTATTGAGAGTGTCATTTTTACTGATCCAGCGGGCTCTGAGAAACCAGACCCACCCGCTTCTTGATGGGTCTTCGGCGCTTATGCGCCACATGCTTGCTTCACCCTTTGTTTTTATTTTCTCTGCATTGAGGGAAATTGCACCAAATTTTATTGGGGGTGGGGTGAATGGGTTATGAGTGATAGGGTGAAGTCTGAGTAACCCAATTCATATCTCTCCCTTGGGGTTTTCTTGATTGTGTTCTTTCCCCAAGGGAATGTTCTACTTTTCTGTTGAACCGGCATGTGTAGGATTGTATATGTGTAGAAGTAAATAGAAAGAATTAAAGCATGATGGCATAAAAGCATGAAATTGATACCTGTCTGAAAATTTTGAAATGTGCTAGATCTATAGGCTTAATGAGTTGAATGTGTTGGATCTTCATGTGACATGATAGGAACCGATATGATAGCATGACACAAGCTAAAACTGGAACTAGGTGCTTCAATAATCTGATAATGAAACAATGTGCCAAGTGTGTGTGAGGTGATTTTGTATGTTCAAGCAGTATCTGCCAATCTAGAACTTGCCTCGTTGGTCCTGTTAAGATAATATAGGCTGGGAATTGGGAAATGATCATGGGCCCTTGTTCAAAGAAGTCCACTTAAGCCTGAAAAGAATCCAACCAAAAGAAATAAATGCTCCCTTTGATCTAAATGTTTGAGTCTAATGAATACCACTTCTTTCAATACACCTCAATAATCTTCCCTAATAGACTTTTTTGGCCCTGGTCCCTCCTTGGACATGTGCACCTTAACTTAGGCCAAAAGCCTAAGTTGAGGGTGGCTAATTCAGAAGTTACCTTAATCTCGGCCCTGGTCAAACCTAGGACATCGTGCACCTCAACTCATGCAAAATATATAAGTTGAGGGTGGCTATGAAAAAGGAAACTGAAAAAAAGGGTATGAAAAAATTTGTATGTAGAAGAAGAAAAAGGATAGAAAAAGGTGTGACTAAATTCAAAAGGAAAAAAATAGAGTGATAATGATGCTGAATAACAAAGAAAGAAGAAGTAAAAGAGAAATAAAAGCAAAAAAGAAGGATGAAAAGTCAAAGTCACATTTGTGGTGAAATAAGTCAAGGAAAAGAGCAGAAAACAAAAAGATGTCCAAATTTGTTGAGAAAAGAGGTAAATAGCCAATGTAATGTCAAAGAGGGCAGAAAAGTCACTAAAATACCCAAATGTATCCTACATGACCCTGAGCCTACGTTACAAGCTAAGAAAGTCTTATAATGATCCTAGTGACCATTTTGGAGAGTCTATGCAGTGAAATTAAGGGCAAGCCTATGGTATTGAGCACAAACTATATTTGAATTCGCTTCTGAGTGTGAGTGTTTACCGAATCCTTAAGCTTAAATATGAAATTTTTGTGTGAAAAAGGATTTCTTTGTAGTGAGGGCACTAGTTACATTGTTGGAGAGTTGGTACCTTGGTGATTGTTGAAAGTGTATGTGGTGATATCTATTGGTGTGTCTATATCATATTTTGATCCGCATGAGTTAGCTTCTTGAGTCTGAATGAAAATATTTGCACTAAGTGAAAGAATTGATTGAGAAAGCCATGTGATTGCTTGAGTTTGTATGTTTGCTTCTACATGAGTGTCATTTAGAGTTTTAGTGTGTCGCTTGAGGACAAACAACAATTTTAAGTTGAGGGTGTTGATATACCATGTGTTTACGATATTTTTGATGCATTTCACTTGGAGTTTTGTGTGAGTCTTGAGCATTTTGTTAGTAGATATGATGGTTTTAATGTGATTTTTACAGGAAGTAGGTTTGGAGCAGTTGAGAGAGAAAATAACTGAAATGGCAGCAGTAGCAGTTGACGTAGCCAACCACAGACCGTCATTCCAGTGATGGGCCATATATGAAGAGTCATGGATGTGATTTCAAGGAAGTCTGACTAAGTGTGGAACTACGGAGGAAAACGACGCTCTATAGAGTGAATGACGGACCGTCCTGAACGTCCATCGTTAGTGATCAGAAAGTTGAGTTCCTGTACTTGAAGCATAGAGGAACAGGACGGACCATAGTCCAATCCATGGACTGTAGGTGACATTCGTCGTTTAAAGAGCCTGATATTCTTTCCAAGTGCTAACCCATAGACCGTAGGTTGATCCACGATCCGTAGGTCTGAGCCATTATTTTCTTATTTGGTTTCCTACTTTTTTTAGGACTTGGGTACGATAAATATAGGTTGTAATTTACATTTTTAGGGGTTAGATATTATTGGAGACTACTGTTTTTGTCTTTTGGAATTATTTTGCAAACAATTTAGCAATTTAATTCTTGAAGATCATTTATGAAATTTTGCTTTTGATTTTCAATCCAAGATTTCGGTATTCATCTACTTTTATCGTAAGTTCATGATTCTTCTTAACAACAATATGAATTGTTAATTCTCAAGCATGAGTAGCTTAATCCATAACTAGGGTTGTGGGAACCATGAACAATTAACAAAGTATGACTAATAAATAAGTAATTTTTAAATAGTGTTTATGCATTTGTTGTTAGTCCTTCCATTTTGAATGCTTTTTAACGGTGCACAACATTAGAACTCGCCTCATTCCTACTTGCCTTACCAAGTGGGTAATGAATGAGGAAAGGATTAAACAACAGAGATTTAGTTAAGGAATCACTGCTATATAATAGTCTGACCTTAATCAATTGGTGTGAGGGTTAATTCCCAACTCAATTAACGTGAGGGCTAATCTAGAGGTAAGGGTTAGTAAAGTAGACACCCGTAGACTTACCAAGTTGCGAGATGAAATTCCCTACTTAGAGGACCAACCAGTTAGGGATATCCAACTTATCAACCTTGCATGTCAAACACTAGGATGAAGTTACTATTATTAGGAATACTGCATTAAAAGCCTGTGGGGAATACTTATACCCTAGTTTCCATCTCAAACTACAAATCATGTTTACTTGTTACTTATTGATACAAATCAACAATATGTTATTTTATTTACAAAATTCCCCCTTTGTTATTTTTCTCGGAAATAGTTTGACTAAACATAGATAATTGTGAGTTAGCTTAAGTCTAAACCATATTCCTTGTAGGATTGAACCTAACCTTTAAGTTAGGTTCTTTACTTGATAAATATCGCTTATACTTCTTTAGGGAGGTGTAATTTGAGCGTATCAACTACTCGAAGAGGTTTGGCTAGAAGAAATGAGAGAGACAATGTGGATCAAAAAGGTCCTCCTCAAGCTTTGGTTGACCCTTTGGCTGAGCAATTGACTAATGCGGGGTTTAGGACTGCTCTTCAAGTATTGGCTCAATCCGTGAAGGCCGAAGCCAATAGGGAGGTTGTGGTCTCCGTGAACCCAAATATGGGTACGATGACATCTAGAGTGAGGGACTTCACAAGGATGAATCCTCCGGAATTATATGGTTCTAAGGTTGAGGAAGATACTCAAGAGTTTATTGATGAGGTCTATAAGGTGTTGGCTATTATGGGGGTGACTCTGGTGGAGAAGGTGGAATTGGCTGCTTAACAACTTAAGGGTGTTGCTCAGATTTGATTAAACCAATGGAAATAAGCAAAACCGGTAGAAGAGGGTCCTATAGAATGGGAAAGGTTCACGTCTGCTTTTATAGATAGGGTCTTTCCTATTGAGATGAGAGAGGCTAAGGTTCTTGAGTTTATTAACCTTCTGCAAGTAAATATGAGTGTTAAGGAATATGCTTTGAGGTTCACACAGTTTTCGAAATATGCTCCATCTATAGTGGCCGATCCTAGGTAAAAAATGAGTAAGTTCGTTTTGGGAGTTTCCAATTTGGTGGTGAAAGAATGCCATACAACTATGCTTATCCATTAAATGGATATCTCTCATCTCATGGTGCATGCCCAATAAATTGAAGAGGAGAAACTTTAGGAGAGGTCTAGGAAGCTAAAAAGGGCAAGAACTGATGATGATAACTCTTCATACTCTAGGTCTGGTGGACGTGGTCATTCAAACTTTCGACAAAGGTTTTTTGGGCAAGGTTCTTCTAAGGCTCCCCCAAGGTTTAACAATGAGAGAGTGTCTAATCCTAAGCCTCAAGGAGGTGGTAATGGGTCTTCATTGCTAGATTGTGCTAAGTGTGGAAGAAAGCATAAGGGCAAGTGTCTAGCGGGTTCCAATGCTTTCTTTGATTATGGTAAGACGGATCACAAGATAAGGAATTGTCCTTCAATTCTTATGAATGAAGGAGATAGTCATCGTATGGATCAACCCTATCTTTCATCCAATCTAAGTGGTTAGGTGCGAATGTTCCAAACTAAAATAGGTTCTATGTACTTCAGACTCGTGGGAGCAAGAGGGTTCTCCCGATGTGGTTACCAATGTGTTGAAAGTTTTCCAACTTGATATTTATGCTTTACTAGATCCCGATGCTACTTTGTCTCTTGTGATGCCTTACGTGGCTATGAGGTTTGATGTTCTTCCGGATGTGTTGTTAGAACCTTTTTCTGTCTCTGCCCCTGTTGGTGATTCTGTTGTGGCTAAAAGGGTCTATAGAAGATGTCTCATTTCCTTATCCCATAGAGTTACTCTTGTTGATTTGGTAGAGCTTGATATGCTAGATTTTGATGTTATCCTTGGTATGGATTGACTACTCTCTTGTTTTGCTTCTATTGATTGTGAAACCTGTGTAGTGAGATTTCAGTTTCTGAATGAGCCTATCCTAGAATGGAAGGGAGGAAATTCTATGCCTAAGGGTCAGTTTGTTTCTTTCCTAAAATCCAGGAAGATGATTTCTAAGGGTTGTGTTTACGATCTAGTTAGGGTGAGGGATATGGATTCTGAAACCCCTACTCTTGAGTCGGTCCCCGTTGTGTATGTGTTTCTGGAAGTGTTCCTAGATGATCTACCCGACATTCCATCCGAAAGGGAAATAGACTTCGGTATTGACCTTCTCCCAGATACACAACCTATTTATATTCCTTCTTATAGAATGGCTCCGGTAGAACTAAAGGAGTTGAAAGAGCAATTGAAAGATTTGTTGGATAAGGGTTTCATCCGACCGAGTATCTCACCATGGGGTGCTCCAGTTTTGTTTGTTAGAAAGAAAGATGGTTCTCTTTGTATGTGTATTGACTATTCCCAATTGAACAAGGTCACCATTATGAATAAATATCCTCTCCCAAGGATAGATTATTTGTTTGACCAACTTCAAGGGGAAAGTTACTTCTCTAAGATTGACCGATCGGGTTATCACCAATTGAGGGTGAAGAAAGATGATATTCCAAAAATGGCTTTTAGAACCTGATATGGTCATTTTGAGTTTTTGGTGATGTCCTCTGGTTTGACTAATGTTCCGGCGGCATTTATGGATTTGATGAATAGGGTGTTTAGACAATACCTTGACATGTTCGTAATTGTGTTCATTGATGATATATTGATTTAGTCAAGAAGTGAGGATGATCACATCAATCATTTGAGGAATGCGTTCAAAATCCTTAAGGAACACCAACTCTTTGCAAAGTTTAGCAAATGTGAGTTTTGGCTAAGGTTTGTGGCTTTTCTAGGGCACATTGTTTCAAGTAAGGGTATTGAGGTAGATCATATTAAGACGGATGTGGTCAAGAGTTGGCCTAGGCCTCTATCACCTTCGAATATTAAAAGTTTCTTGGGTTTGGTTGGTTACTATAGAAGGTTTATTGAGGGGTTTTCTACGATTGCCTCTCCATTGACAACATTAACTCAAAAGAAAGCTAAGTTCATATGGTCCGAAGCTTGTTAAAAGAGTTTTCAAGAATTAAAGGATAGACTTACTTCCGCTCCGGTGTTGACTTTACCATAAGGTACAAATGGTTTTGTGGTGTATTTTGATGCCTCTAGAATTGGATTAGGATGAGTGCTTATGCAGAGTGGTAAAGTTATGACCTATGCTTCAATCCAACTTAAGATTCATGAGAAGAATTATCCTGCCCATGACCTTGAATTAGTAGTGGTGATATTTGCCTTAAAGATTCAGAGCCATTATTTGTATGGTGTTCATGTTGATGTATTACCGACCATAAGAGTTTGCAATATGTGTTTAATCATAAGGATTTGAATATTCGCCAAAGAAGGTGGCAGGAGTTATTGAAATATTATGATATGAGTGTTCTCTATCACCCCGATAAGGCGAATGTAGTAACATATGCTCTTAGTCGGTTATGGTAAAGTTGCTCATGTTGATGATGATAGAAAAAATTTGGTTTGAGATGTTCATAGATTGGCTCGGTTTGGATTTTAGTTAGTAGACTCTACCAAGGGTAATGTTATGGTTCACCATGGTTCAAAATCGTCTTTTGTGACGGATGTGAAATCCAAGCAATGTCTTGATCCGACCTTAATTGAATTGAAAGAAGCGGTACTTAGAAAGTCCGTAGAGGCTTTCTCCCAAGGAGGAGATGGTGTACTTAGATATGAAGGTCGTTTGTGTATTCCTAAGGTTGATGACTTGAGGAAACATATCTTGTCAGAAGCCCATAGTTCTTCGTATTCCATTCACCCAGGAGCAACCAAGATGTACCGTGATTTGTGGGAGATCTTTTGGTGGAATGGGATGAAGAAGGATATTGCGGAGTTTGTGGTTAAGTGTTCTAATTGCCAACAAGTGAAGGTTGAGCATCAGAAACCAAGAGGTTTCTCCCAAAACATTAGTATTCCTACTTGGAAGTGGGAAGATTTGAATATGGACTTCATAGTAGGGTTGCCATGAACTCAACGACAATATGATTCAATTTGGGTTATAGTAGACCGAATGACAAAATTGGCCCATTTCATTCCCGTCAAGGTTTCTTATTCGGCGGAAGATTATGCTAAGTTGTATTTGAGGGAAATGGTAAGGTTTCATGGAGTGCCCTTGTGCATTACCTCCGATCTAGGTACTCAGTTTACTTCTCAGTTTTGAAGATCTTTCCAAAAGGGTCTTGGCACTAAAGTTAAGCTTAACACAACTTTTCATCCACAAACCGATGGGCAAGCGGAGCGTACTATCCAAACTTTGGAAGATATGTTGAGAGCACGTGTCATCGATTTCAAGGGAAATTGGGATGATTATTTGCTTTTGATTGAGTTTGCTTATAATAATAGCTATCACTTGAGTATTGGTATGGCTCCATTTGAGGCTCTTTATTGTAGGAGGTGTAGATCTCCTATATGTTGGTTTGAGGTGGATAAAGTTTCCTTGATAGGACCCGAGTTAGTTAATGAGGCTACTGAGAAGGTTCGACTTATTAGAGAAAGGTTGAGAACGGCCCAAAGTCGACAAAAGTCATATGCCGATGTTTGAAGAAGAGATCTTGAATTTGTTGTTCATGATTGGGTATACTTGAAAATCTCACCCTTGAAGGGTGTAATGAGGTTTGGTAAGATAGGGAAGTTTAGTCCCCATTTTGTAGGCCCATATAAGATATTGAGAGTGTTGGTAAGGATGCTTATGAACTTGATTTGCCTAATGAGTTGACATCGGTCCATCCGGATTTCCATGTCTCTATGTTAAAGAATGTGATAGAGATCCGACATCTATAGTTCCCTTACAAGGGTTGGGAGTTAATGAGAATCTCTCTTATGAAGAAGTACCGGTTGAGATTTTAGACCAGCAAGTTAAGGAGTTGAGAAACAAAGAAGTTTCTTCCGTGAAAGTGTTATGGAGGAATCATTTAATTGATGGTGCTTCTTTGGAGGCCTAGGTCGATATGATATCCCGATATCCTCATCTTTTTCCTTCTACTCCTCCTGTAGCTTGAGGTAATAAGCTTCTCATCTTTTTTCCTTCTAAGCACCACTTATTTCAATTTAACTAAGATTAGATCAAGACATTGCTTGGCTTTCACATCCACCACAAAGGATGATTCTAAACCATTATTAACCATAACACCACCCTTGGTAGAGTCTACTAACTGAACACCCACCATAGATAACCGACTAAAGGCATCCTCTACCACATTCGCCTTATCGAGGTGATAGAGAACACTCATATCATAATATTTTAATAATTCAAGCCACCTTCTTTGGTGAAGATTTAGATCCCTTTGGTTAAACACATATTGCAAACGCTTGTGGTTGGTAAATTCATCCACATGAACACCATATAAGTAATGCCTCCAAATCTTTAAGGCAAAAACAACCGCCACTAGATCAAGGTAATGGGTAGGATAATTCTTCTCATGAATTTTAAGTTGCCTTGAAGCATAGGCAATAACTTTCCCATTTTTGCATAAGCACAGATCCTAACCCAATTCTTGAGGCATCACAATAAACCACAAAACCATCCGTCCCTTCTGGTAAAGTCAACATCGGAGCGGAAATAAGTCTATCCTTTAATTCTTGAAAAGTTTTTTCACAAGCTTCAGACCATATAATTTTAGCTTTCTTTTGATTCAATGCTGTCAATGGACAGGCAATGGACGAAAACCCCTCAACAAACCTTCTGTAATAACCAGCCAAACCCAAGGAACTCCTCATATCCGAAGGGGATAGAGGTCTAGGCCAACTCTTGACCGCATCCGTCTTATTAGGATCTACCTCAATACCCTTACTAGAAACAATGTTACCTAGCAAAGCCACACACCTTAGCCAAAACTCACATTTACTAAACTTTGCAAAGAGTTATTGTTCCTTAAGGATTTGCAACACAATCCTCAAATGATTGATATTATCATCCTCATTTCTCGAATAAATCAATATATCATCAATGAACATAATCACAAACATGCCAAGGTATTGTCTAAACACCCTATTCATCAAATCCATAAAAGCGGCTGCAGCATTAGTCAAACCAAAATACATCACCAAAAACTCAAAATGTTCATATCGGGTACTAAAAGCCGTTTTTGGAATATCATCTTCCCTCACCCACAATTAGTGATAAACCGATCGGAGGTCAATCTAACAAAGTAGCTCGCTCCTTGGAGTTGGTCAAACAAATCATCTATCCTTGGGAGATGATAGTTATTCTTAATTGTAACCTTATTCAATTGCCGGTAGTCTATACATATTCGGACAGAACCATCTTTGTTTCTTACAAATAAAACTGGAGCACCCCATGGGGATATACTTGGTTGGATGAAACACTTATCCAACAAGTCTTTTAATTGCTCTTTTAATTCCTTAAGTTTTGCCGGAGCCATTCGATAAGGAGGAATAGAAATATGTTGCATATCTGGGAGAAAGTTAATACCGAAGTCTATTTCTCTTTCGGGAGGAATACCATGTAAATCATCTGGGAACACTTCTAGAAACTCATTCACAATGGGGATCGACTCAAGAGTAGGGGTTTCAGAATCTACATCCCTCACCCTAACTATATGGTAAATGCAACACTTAGTGATCATCTTTCTAGATTTAAGAAAAGAAACAAACTGACCCTTAGGCATATAATTTTCCTCCTTTCATTCTAGGATAGGATCATTCAGAAACTGAAAGTTGACTACACGGTTTCTACAATCAATAGAACCATAACTTGAGTGCAGCCAATCCATACCAAGGATAACATCAAAATCTAGCATAACAGGCTCTACCAAATCAACAAGAGTAACTCTATGGGACATCTTCTATAGACCCTCTTAGCCACTACAAAATCACCAACCTGGGTAGAGACAGAAAAGTGATCTAACAACACATTTAGGAGAACATCAAACCTCATAGCCACATATGGCGTCACAAAAGACAATGTATCACTGGGATCAAGTAAAGCATATACATCAAGTTGGAAGACTTTCAACACAACGGTAACCACATCGGGAGAACCCTCTTGTTCACCACGAGTCTGAAATGCATAAACCTTATTTTGCTTAGGAGCATTTGAATCCTAACTACTTGGACCAGATGAATGATATGGTTGAGCCCTACGATGATTATCTTGTTTATTCTTAGCAACTGAAGGACAATTTCTTATCTTGAGATCCATTTTACCATAACCAAAACAAGCATTGGAACCCGCTAGACATTTTCCCTCATACTTTCTTCCACTCTTATTACAAGTAGGCAATGAAAACCCACTACCATTTCCTCCTTGAGGCTTAGGGTTAGACACCCTCTGTTCATCAAATCTTGGAGGAGCATTTGAGGAACCTTGCTCGGAAAACCTTTGTCTAAACCGTGAACGACCACGTCCATCAAACCTAGAGTATGAAGAGTTACCATCATCGATTCTTTCCCTCTTTAGTTTCCTGGACTTCTCCTTAAGTTTTTCATCCTCAATTTGTTGAGCATGAACCATGAGGCGAGAAATATACATGTCGTGGACACACATAATGGTACGACATTCTTTCATAACCAATTCGGATACTCTCGAAATGAACTTGCTCATCCTTGCCCTAGAGTCTGCCACTATAGAGGGAGCATACCCTGACAACTGTGTGAACCTCAAAGTATATTCTTTCACACTCATGTTCTATTGTTAGAGGTTGATAAACTCAAGCACCTTCACTTTTATCATCTCAAGAGGAAAGAACCTATCAAGAAAAGTAGACTTTAACCTTTACCAATCTAGAAGACCACATCTTCCGGTCTTCCTTCTTTACATTGGTTGAACCAAATTTGAGAAACACCCCTAAGTTGAAAAGAGGTCAATTTTGACTTTTCCACCGGCGTCACTCCTATAATAGCCAACACCTTGTAAACCTCATCAATGAACTCTTGAGGATCTTCCTCAACCTTAGAACCATAGAATTTCGAAAGATTCATCCTAGTGAAATCCCTTACTCTAGATGCCGTAGTACCCACATTTGGATTCACGGGGACCAAAAGTTCCCTATTTGCTTGGGCCGTCATGGCTTAAACCAATACTTCAAAAGCAGTCCAAAACTCCGAATTAGTCACTTTCTCGGCCAAAGGGTCAACCAGAGCTTGAGGATCTTGAGGAGGAGCTTCTTGACTCACATTCTCTCCCTCATTCCTTCTAGCAAAAGCTCTTATAGTAGTCATATCCTATAGACCATTGGGTAAGAATTAGGAGGGAAGCATTATAGAGTCAAGCTTTATCGCACGACTTAGAGTGAAACAAGAAGTAAAGTTTCCTAAACATCTTGTAGTCTCTCATTCATAAATGTGGCATGCTTCAAACTTATAAACATGACTCTACTTGCCGTGGTTTTGAGACCTCCTAGAACCATTCTAAACCTTGTACTTTGATTACCAATTTTATCACGACCTAGGGGTACCCTCTAAATGTAACATGGCGTACAAGACCCCGAGAGGCCTCATACAATCCACTTAGCTTTCATAGTCAAGATAATAGAAATAAATGAGATTTAAAACATTTTCATCAACCTCAAAATTTTTAATTGCAAAGCGGAAGTCTAAAACACCTGTCTCAAAAACCATCTAATACAATAGAATCTCGGGATGCAGCCCGTACATCAATGTTTTAATACTCAAATGAAAAGAACATAATGAAAGTAGTAGCCAAATCCTCAGATGAGTGAGGACTCACCAATCTTCAACTCTTCCTCTACTATAGATCTTAGCCGCGGAGATGAGAATCGGGAATGCCATACCCTATATTTAGAAAAGAAATATAGGCAAAAGTATGCGTTAGTACAAAGATACACTAAATATGATAGATTGCGTAAACATAACATAACATAAACGTTAGACAACATAAGTCATAAATCATAATAAATGCACATAATAGATCATCTGAATCGTGTAAGGAGTACTTCTTGAGGTAACCTTAATTCATCCTTAGTCAAGACTTGGGTAACCGCCTTCAGTCTTACACATTATGGAAGGCAACTCAAGCAAAAATCCAAACTCATCATTCATCATAACATATTAGAACATAACATTTAAAGATGTGGGGAATCGCCTCTTGCCTAACTATAAATGATCCTGGGTAATTGCCTCTTATCCTCCTTAATATGCGATCATGGGTATTCGCCCCTTGTACAACTTACATTTAGGATCATGGGTAGTCACCCCTTGTCCAACTTGCATTAAATGAACTTGGGTAGTCACCTCTTGTCCAACTTCAAGGAATATGGGTAATGGCCTCTTATCCTATTCTAAGGAATATGGGTAATTACCTCTTATCCCTCTCATTTGGAGGACAAGAGTAATTGCCTCTTGCCTCATCAATTTCATAGTTCTTTAACTTAGATTCATTTTAGGTGAGCAATCCTTTCAACCTAGAATCATTCAATGTGAGAAAGCCTTTCACATTCATACATAAGAAATCATGTGGGAAAATCCCTTCCACAACAATCGCCTCACAAATCAACAATTAATTACATAAGCTTCGCTCTCAAAGCAATTCTTATCATAAATCATCACATATGCTTCAATATCAAAACAATTCATATTGTATCTTATTTATCCTATAAGAATACACATAAATCCATAACTTCTCCTTCCATGGAATAAAACCCATTTTTACATCAATTTCTTCATAGAACATGGGTTAAGCATGGGTACATGGAAATTCATCATAAAAGCATATAATCCCCTCCTCAATTCATACATAATAAATCATAATCTAATCAATTAAATTAACATTCATAAGAACCCACAACTTAGAAGAAAACCCTAACTCAAATTGGGGGAATTTCTACTTTTCAATTGGAGAAATTAGGGGCTCCATGGATGAAAAGCTATCATACCTTGCTATCAAAGGCCATATGAAATTGGAGAATAGAGACTTGACCTTGAACCCTAGCTTGAATCTTCTTCTTCAAACTTCTAGAGAGAAAAATATCTTGAGAGGAAGAACTTTGGTCTTCTTTTGGAATTTTAGAAGAATGAATTGAATGAATTAATTTGAGGGTTAAAAAAACTTATATAGGGGTAAATACTTAGGAAAAGACCCAACTACTCCAAAAAATAACTGCTGACTGCCGACCTTCGGATCTTGACCAACGGACCGTGGCCTGACCGATGGTCAATCCTGCACAACCGTCAACCACATCAGAAACTAGATTTTTGGAGCCCTGACCTACGAACCTTTAATCATGGACCGTAGACCCAACGACGGTCCATTGGTCTGGCCATGGTTTATGATCTTTCTTAGAGTTTTAGGTGACCAATCCACATATCACACCTATGGTCCGTGGTCCTATCCATGGGCCATTGTTGACCTCTGTTGGGTGGAACCTACAACTTCCTAAAACTGCTATTTTGCCCTTTCTCGAATCTGAGGTGTTACAACTACTAGAGACCCCTCCTGTACTAACAAAAGAGACTCCATCTCAATATCCTCTTAGTGATAAGTAAAAATCCCAATGGAATTATTCATTAATCATATTCGTAATATCATACTTGGAAAGACAAATTATCTATCAATCCACTCTTAAGTCATATAGAATATATCCTTAAATATGATTCAAGAAGAGGTGAGAAAATCTTTCAACCCTATGAATCAATATGTGAGAAAACCTTTCACAATTTCATTGATACTTTCATCGAAAAACATCCTTACATCATAAACATCAATTTCATAAGATATGCATAGCTTTCATAAATTCATATTTCATAGTTCATAAGTTTCTTCGTATGTTCATAGACAAAAATCATGGATCATGCATGGGTTCATATGAATTTAACTTAAAATAATGTAATTAGTTAAAACTATGCAATATAAGATTAAAAACAAGCAATTGAATCACAATTAAAGAGAACACATAAAAATTGAAGAAACCCTATCGTTAAATTGAGAAATAGAATTGGAGAATTAAAAACCTTGGGGACCGAATGGAAAAATGGATTCCATTAGTGAATACCCTCATACCTTGGTAATCAAAACCTTGATGCAATGGTGAATTAAATATCCTTAGTTGAAACCCTAACTTCTTCTTCCTTAGCTTGAGAGTGAATTGGGGAGGATGAATGATGCAATCCAGATTGCCTCAAGGCCATCCATTCATGAACTTCAATGCTTTGATGGAGTGTTCACAAGGATGGAGGCTGTTGGGCATACATGGATGATGAAGAGAGGGTTCCATGCTTTGCATGGTAACATATGCACCTTGAAGGAGCTCCTAGTTTGGAAACACCATGCTTGGATGATAACTTGGGGTGTGAGAGGCCTAACAAAGTGAGGAGGAGCAAGTGAAGGATTTCTCCATTCAGTGAGCTGAAGACCAATTCGGTGCATCGCCTAATGGCTTGGACGATGACCACCTGATCGCCTAATGGCCCAAGGAGCTACAGACTAAGGCTGTTCATTCGGCGAGCATGAAGAGCATTCAACGGATCGCCCAATGGACCCGAAGACCGCCGAAAGTTATAACAAGCCATCGAGGGAGAAGCCAAGGTGAAGTGCACATCGTCGACCAGTCGGCGACTCACCAAGAGGAATGGGTGAGCCCGACTTAGCTCGCCCAATGGTCTATTTCGGGTCACTTTTGGTCCCATCTATGTAATAATGCCTAAAACTATAAATAGGCCTTTAGGGGTTCATTTTAGGGTAGACTGACTTTGAATATTGTGGTTATAAACTTTAAACTCCTTGTGTGAGTGTTTGAAAGCTTGGTATAAACTTTTATTGAACCTTTTTAGAAACGTTGGTTGCTTGGGATATCAATTCCCTTGAGCTCATCGTAAGAGCTAGGTGCTTCTTGTTGGATCAAAGAATTGAGGTCTTTGGGTTTAATATACCCTTAGGTTGCTTTTTGTTTCCTCTTTTTGTGTCTATCTATCTATCTTTACTTTCTTGTATTTGATTTCCGCTGTTGTTTGTGATTCTTCTTGTGAGAATTACATCAATGAATGTGGTAGGGATTTGGGGTTTAGGAGAATGAGTTTTGAGTGGGTAGTTTTAGGATTTACCCTTATATAGGTCTTAGGAATAGAGTCAAAATGACCTAGTTTAGTCATAAAATGCATACAAAAAAAACCCAAAACCCCTTAAGAAATAATTGTTGGACCCAGCCTACAGAACCAACCTACGGACCGTACTGGTCAATTATAGACCAAGTACTGGAGCCTTAAGATCTACCCACTTTTGACGAGACTTATCTACGGCCCATAGAACCTTATACGATCCGTAGACCCAACATATAGATCTCAACTTCAACCCCAAAATTTTACTAAGTCTGCAACCTTTCTACGAGACCTTCTTATGACCCGTAAAACATTTGATGGACCATCTTGGTCAATCGTAGGAAGAGTATTAGGAATTGATTTCCCAAAATTATTTCTCAACTTCTTATGAGATGGGTCTACGGCCTGTAGAATTTTCTACGAATCGTAGACTGGTCTTGTAGACCTGGAGAAGTAACCCAGAACATGAAATCTTTCCTTTTTCCAAAATTCGAGGTGTTACATTTTTATTCATTATATCTTGTTGTTCCTATGATATCTTGTTGTTCCTATGAAATATTTCATTGATATTTTATTTACACATTCAATCTAAACCATGTGTCCTTAAACTACTTAGCAAATTCAACTATACAATTTTTTAGTTATAACTTTATCCACGAAACTATTGGCTCACCTACTAGGGGGAGAGAAATTAGGTTCCATATTGACCCTATTACAATTTTGAGTCGTAAAAGTAACTAATAAGACAACTGATTAAAGATAAACACCCCAAAAAGGAATTTCATGTTGGTTCATAAATCTATTAAATTAGGCCACTCAAATGAATATAAAGTTATAGAAAAGATAACAATTTAAAGGAAAAGAGCTTTCTTATTATAATAAAATATATTTAAAAAATTACTACATAGAAAATAAGCAATTGCCTCTAAAGAATATCAACACTCGTGATAATTGTGTATTCAAGATATTAAGAGCATAATTCTCTTGTTGTAATTGGAAAGACAAAAAAAGTGAATGACAACTTGACTCTTAAACATGCATCAAATGTTGACAAATTACATATAATTAATATACTCCCTCTGTTTTAAAAAATGACCTAGTTTGACTTGGCATGGAGTTTAAAATAATAAAGAAGATTTTTAAATCTTGTGGTCCTAAATTAATGCTATGTCAAATGTATCAAAATACCCTTTAATCTTGTGGCATTAAATATGCCACATGGAGAGCTGAAATTAAAGTGTTACTAGTAAAACTAAAACTAAAAGGTAAAAAAACAAAAAAATAAATACTATTGATTTCCATAGAGAGGTGTCACATAATCTTAGAGATGTTCTTTCACATACTATCAAAGAGTATAGTAAGATAAATGTGATCCTTTAGTCATTAATTAGATGTTTTGCATTCGATCTTTGAGAATGGAGGAACCCTTTGGTCAGAGAGCTTACCTCATTCAATGGACACAATGGGATAAACAAATATGAATTAATATATATATATATATATATAATAGGAACTAGTGGTATGTATGTAATCCATGTGTCCTAAACCAGAGGTCTCTTATTTGCACCTTGAGAGTTGAGAAACACTCTTATTATGAGTCTTTCTTCGAACATGTTGATGAAACTAGAAGAGTAAGAATACCAATTGTGTTTCAAGAAGTTACAAACTTTATTAATACCAACATTGAAGAGATTCAACTCAAATAAAAAGAAGGTGGAGGTGGGGAGATGTGGATATGACAAGAAGGACAACTAATATACTAACAAATAAAAACACCATTAAAAATCTAAGTTTGAGTGACCACCACAAGAGAAACACTTTTTAGGAGCTATTTCACGCCAGTGATCCTTTGACTATATTCTAAAGCTTCAATTCCAAGTCCACATTTTTATCTTCATCTTCTTCAACATTTTCAAAAATGAAGGGCTTGTCTAGATTCTTGATTAAAGGCTTTGTAAAATAAATTGGGCCCAACTCCTTATCTCTGTACACTTGACCCCTTGAATGCGATTCCTCAATCATTGAACGGAAAAGAGCATGACCATTTGTTGTTGAAGCAAATTGAGAGTGACCTTGTTTATTATCTAACTTGAAATCTGTAGTCCTTAACACAGGGTAACCTGCAAATTGAATAATATAATATTGAAGTAGAAAACAAATTATCGATTAAAATTTACAGGATGTATTTGCTATATTATATATATATATATATATATATATATATATATATATTAATCTAACTTGAAATGTGTCTTCCTTAACAGAGAAACATATACTATGGTTAGGACCACTTCCCTTGTAAGGAAGCTTTTCACATAAACTAAGATATCAACGTTCATCTTCCTCATATTAAAAATAGGCGATTTGCCTTGATTTAGAATGAATTTTCAACCAACAATAGAAGGTAGAAACACCCTAGATAGGATTGCTTTCCCCTGTAAGAAAGTTTTCAAACAGACTAAAAATCCAAAGTTCTTCTTTTCAAGATGGTGATTTTCTAATCGAACCGGAATGAATCATCATTGGTCTTAAAAGAGGTAACCAAAAAAAGTTGCTTTACAAAATTAGAAATTAGTCAAAAAATAAATAATGAATATCAAATTATAACAAAAAATAATAATAATATATAAATAATATATTAAACTACAATCTTACTATTTTGTTGTATTGCTAGCATATAAACTTCTCTTTTATGAACTTGATCAAAATGATAGAGTAGTGGCAGAATATGAGGAAATATTTTTCCACACACTCGACATGCAATTAAATTAGTAAACACCGCCATTATATTTCTTTTAACTAAGTTGGTTTTTCTGCAAAAGGTACTTAAGGATAATCACTTATTGGAACAAATGAAAAAGATAAATTCTGTGGAAATGCATTATGCATATGGATGTATTTATATATGTAAATGATAACAGTGTGAACTAATAATGTCAAATTAGTTGTTAAAGAGGAAAATAAAATTAATTGCTAATTTGTCGGTACCGTGAACTGATAATGTCATATTAAATGTTAAAGTGGAAAATAAAATTGAATGTTAGTTTGTTGGTTAGTTAAATAAATTAGAGTTCAAAGTTATTCATTTAGTCAGAGATTATTATTTATTATCTGGATGGTCATTAGTTGACTAACTTCGACTGAAAAAGTATGATGAACTGTCCCATTGTTATGATCACTTAGGGAAATAGTACACATGTATAGGTCCCCACGGATTAGGAGTTGGCAAAAATCTAAAAAATAATTTGAGTTTGAAAATCTTTCGGTACTTTGCCATAGCGACCTTCGCCATAGCAATAGATTTTTTCGCTATAATGACCTTCGCTATAGAAACCTTTGCAATAGCGAAAGTTGGGAAACCGTAAGTCACATTTTTAAGTAAGATTTTATCCACTTGTCATGACCCAGGGGTACACCCTAGATGTAACATGGAGTATAAAACCCCGGAGGACTCCATACAACCCACTTAGCTCTAATAACATAAGAAATAGAACAATAAGAGTAAAAACAACATTCAAGTCCAAACCATTTTATAAAGAAAGCGAAAGTCTAAACTCATGTCTCATCATAGCCATTTAATACAATAGAATGAAATTGGGCCTAGCCCATACATTATGTCCAAAAGAGAAATACATGAAAAGGAACTGAAACAATGAAAGTCCTTCTTCGAAGCATAAGGGCTCACCAAAGCTCGGAAATATCTCAAGGCAACCTCTAGCCACGAAACTTATGACCCTGACTGTCGGACCCTACATTTGGGGATAATGTAGGGAAGAGTATGCGTTAGTACAAAACAATGTACCAAATTTGATAGCCATGCATAAAACATTTAAAACATGCTAAAAGAGACATTTCATTTCATGACAGACAATTTAACAAGCTAAAACATCATATGAGAGAGTTGAAAAACATAAGTAATAACATCATAGTCAATGGACGCTAGCATCATCTTTAAAACCTTTGAACTCATGTACTATACTTCTTGAAGTAACCTTAGTTCATTATTAATCTTGTTGTGAGAATTAGCCTTAACCGACATCGAGACCATGTGGGCTATAACATGATTCCCCGGTGTCTCCCACACCGAAAAAGGGTTGTTCTACCTGCCTAAGGTACAACCACGAAATTCTGGCTTAAGTAGATCCACTAGTTAATCATCCTATGGGGGCACATAGTTTAAGGGATACCGAAATTTCTACTAGAAACCTGACATCTACTAACGTGAGGGATTCCATCTCAAGAGATTGCTTCTAGAAACCCAGCCTCTACTAACGGGAGAGCTTTCATCTCAATTCAATATCCACTTGGTGCTAAGCATAAATCCCACATAATAGTTATTAAATCTTGACTTATCTCATAATCCATGGAAAGGTATCCTAGGATAACCAATCCAAGCTAGTTTCATTAGGATAGCTCTTACTCTTTGATTCAATTAGGTGAGAAAGCCTTTCAACCTAAGAATTCTTATTATGTGAGAAAACCTTTCACATCATGCTATTATGTGTTTATAAAAATATCCTTTCAAAAACACAACAACAACATCATCATATGGTACTTTACTCTCAAAGCACCGTTAAAACATTTGCATAGATTTCGTAAGAAAATGCATATATCCATAATTTATGTCTTGAGGTCAAAAACCTACTTTCAATCTTCAATACTTACAAAACATAGGTTAGATATAGATTTCATCATAATTTCATGTAAAGCTTACAATACATGCTTAATTTCATAGACTCTTTCTTCATAATCAAAATTCCACATCATATGATTCATAACTTGAAAACATGGGGAATTACATGGGTTTATGGGGAAATCATCATAAAATCATGGTTAATCATCGATTCATGATTAGAAGATCATAATTCAATCATTCAAATCTATAATGAAAAGAACCCATGGTAATTGAAGAAAACCCTAACTCAATTGAGGAATTCTACCTTTTGAAAAAAGAGGAATTAGGGAACTCCATGGATGGAAGGAATCCATGGATGAAAACTATCATACCTTGACTCCAAAATGCTAGCCTTCAATGGAGGAATTGGAACCTTAGATTGAAACGCTAGGTTGAATCATCTTCTTCTTCTTCTTTAAGTTCTAGAGAGAGAATTATTTGAGAGGACATTTGGTTTTCCTTTGTGAATTTGGAAGAATGAAGTAAAGGGGTGAATTTAGGGGTAAAAAGATTTATATAGGGGTCCTAAACATAGGCAAAACTACATAGTATTGGGACTAATTAATTAAGAAAATAACCAACTGCCCTTGAACTAACTGTTAGCTGTCACCGACCTACCAACCACGGACCCTAGTTGATAGACCGTGGTTTAACCCACGGCCCGTCCTGGTGGACTGCCGATGGTGGTAAGAGAATTTTGCCTAGACCTAAGACCACTGAACCAAGGACCGTGGACCCACCTACAGTCCGTAGGTCTAGTCGTGGTTCATGGTCTAGGCAATCTTTGGTGTCCCTTCCACGGACCCACCTACGGTCCGTGGTTGGCCCTCGTGGATAGAAGCTGTAATTGCTGAAATTTTTCTATTCCCTTTTTGAATCCGAGGTGCTACAATATCTTCCCCTTGGGATCATTCTGTAACGACCTGAGAGCACCACTTAGCTGCCGTTACATGCATATTCGACCTCTCAGAGGTATTATACAAGCCTTAGCATTCATTCATCGCATAAATGATAAAAATAAATAAGAATTTAAAACTTTAATTCAATAAAACCATAAGACTTCAAGAGTCATCAACATTTGAAAACATCAATACGCAAGCGGAACTACTAAGTCTCTTTAGCCAATCTTAGAAAAGAACTTAAAACGTACCAAGGGACACGAACCTTTACAAATGAAATGAAACTTAAGTGTCTATTACAATGACTAAGAAACTTCTAAACATAGTCCTCGAATCTTGAGGACATACCAAAGACTTGGAAGAGTGAAGCAATCCAAGCAACTCCAAAGCACAATCTCCTCCTAGTTACCAC